>VYZW01041157.1:4105-60371 GCA_013401315.1 Balaeniceps rex | reverse complement strand
TTTAAATTTAAAAAAAAAAAAAAAAAAACAAACAAAATTGCAGCAGCAAACCGTGAAGCTACAGATGGAGTTTCTTAAACCTGTTTAAGAAAAGTTAGGAATGAATGTTTCCTAGGGCACAAAACGGGTTGAGAACTTTTTTCCTGTCGGTAACAAAAGGCGAACATACACAGCGACATAAAGGACGCCGAGTGGAACCAGCAACACCCACTCCATGGACATACAATTTTAGAGGATTTCATAGGATTTTTGCTTCTATAACAAAATGCCTTAAAGTTCTTGGAGTATCTGCACCACTAGTTTCCAGTCATTTCCATTTGCAGACTCCAGAGCTTTTTCAAAGAATGTGTGGACCAAGCATAGCAAGCTGAAGCCCACTGCCAATGTTTGCCTCGCCATAGCTGCCTGTCCTGGATCCCTGTATGCCAGGGCTCTACAGGACACGGATTTAACACCCCTGAGCCGTGTAGTGGGCAAACCCCTCCTTCTCGTGTCTGCTGAGGCTTGGAGGCCTGCAGAAGACACCCTAAAACTACCTTGGCACCCCTCTGCTTATTGTCTACCACCCGAGAAAGCAGCAGAGGCTGAGGGCTCAGTGGGATTTCATGATGAGGGGATTAGCGCTAAACACTGAAGGAATTTGTCAAGGATTATTGACACAAAGTTGGCACAACCCTGAGGGCTACAGCTGTGGCTTGTCAGCCCTCATGCTGACCAGGTGGACCCTGGGAAGGACCCTGGAGAGATGTCAGGATGTCTTGGCCCTCCTCATTGTCCTGGGCTTTGGTAAAGGGCTGACACGCAGGAAGAGAGCTGCCAAGAAATGCACGACCACTGTCAAAAACCTGTTCCAGATCAAGCCTGCCAAGCGAGCAAACAAGTTCAAGTCTCACATGTGCCTCCAGACCCTTGAAATAACCTTCCTTCCAGAAGGGCCAGACGTGGGTCAGCTTGCCTCCACCTCCAGGTGCCCGGTGCGACAGTGAGGGTGGACGCAGAGGCTGTTGCGGCTCTTTGTGCTTGCAGAGTCCACTCCCAACGGGCTCACTGGCAGCTCCGACCCCACAAATAAATAAACAAATAAATAATAACAGCAAACAGGCACACCAACAGTGCCCCAGCTGGAAATGTACTGGCCCTGCTTGAAGCAACAGCATGCAAAGGAAGGCCTTCCATTCTCCCAAGAGGCAAGCTACAAAAACGCATGATAGAAACATCCATGAAAGAGCTAGGCCAGTAAGGACTTGATTTTCAGCCTCTTCTCCAAAGGCCTGGGGCTGAAATAACACAGGTTGCACTCGGGTACCTTCACAGCTGCGTGTGGGAAGCTTGCACAAGACCGGCCTGCATCTGTCCTGGCACAGCTCCCCATTTCTTGCTTTCACGAACAAAAAATATCCCTGTTCAGGCTCCTTATGCACAACAGAATGATAATAAAAAGAAACCATTTTCATACATTCCTCAGAGCTGCGTCTGTGCTCGGCACCTCAGACCCAGGGTTGTTTTTGCCATCCTGCCTTTGCGGCTCCAGTAAGGCAGTGCTGTTGATGATAACAAAAGTGCCTTTGCTCTCCTTTCCTGGAAGCTCCACCTTGCTTCTCTGAGGGTTAAGCTTCCCAGAATAGAGATAGTCAATGTAGTTTTCAGGCTTGCTGGAAACAATATTGCTGAGCATCATGACAAAGAGAAGAAAGCCGAAAAACCCAACGATGATGAGGATGTAAAATGAGGCCATTATCTCCTCTTGCATCTCCAAGGCTGGGTTGCTGAAATTATTGAACCGAAGGGTCGTCTTTTTTTCCACAAACTTGTGGAGTAAATTCTGCATGACCAAACTGCCATTTGTGTGGTTGCTGAAAGCCATCTTACGCTTCCACTCTGGCTGCAAAAGCTACGTAAAACAAAGCAAAACAAAAGAACCAACTTAGCTGGTTAATGCACATCTGTCCTTTTGTGTCTTCTAGCTCAGGTCCTTCCCACCGTTTCCTCTCCTCTGCTGTGTAGCTAACTGCGCTCGGCTCTCCTCTAGCTGCACGTCTTGCATGCAGACGGCCATGGTGAAAGTCAGTGGCAAGTTAGCACAAGAATTCAGAGAATCAAAAGCTGTTGCTGTCTGCATGAAAGACACGTGTGTATATGCACGGGCACATACTACTCCCTTAGGCTGACTTTGTTTGGCTGGTGACGTAGTGTCAAAATCAGGACATGGGAATAATGCTGCCAATTCCAGCGACTATCTCAATGGAAACAGGATGACTTAGGTACCAGCACAAGTCAAACAATAACACCGCTAAGGGGAGAGGAGAAATATACTGGTATTATAGCCCTAGCCCCGGAGTTGAAGGGCCGTTCGTGCTAAATCATCCACAGTAAAACCTGCTGAATTGAAAAAGAGTTGTGGGAAGGAACTAAATGAATCCAAACTGATGTAAGTTTGTTATCTTGCTGAGAAGGAAACTTGAGAGAGAAATTATTTTCTGCCAAATAATGGTTCTTGAGGTTGTCTTCTTTTTCTTTATGAGCTTTTCTCAAAGTCATTTTTAGTACAAGAGAAACTGAAATCATTGCCTCTAAGCAAACCACGAAATCCTTCATTCTGAAAAATCTCAAAAAGTTTTGACTCCATCTCCCAATCCCACATCCAAAAAATAAGCATTTTCTTTTGGCAGCAACAATTTTCCAATTTTGATACCAATCTGTGTGTAATTTTTGGTTCTCTGAAATCCCCTTCTTTGGGAAGTATGTGATAATCTTAGAAAAGCTTTGTGCAAATCTGCCCATGAAGCCTTGCCCAGCTGTAAATAGAAACCAAGAGTTTCATCCCAAATACGCAACTTTTGCTAATTTAAAATCATTCACATTCCTTGTTGCAGTTTTCCTTGCTTTTCAGCCAGCGCTGATTAAACTGTGTAGCTCTCCTGTTGCAAAGGGTCTGTACAAACTGAGGCTGCAACGCCACATATTGCAGCAAGAGCTCTGGTGTTTTACAATACCTGAGGATTTGACCACTCCCTTAAATCTCATAGAAGAAACCATTTAAAGAGCTAGATATGAATAACAGAATAAAAAGCTCTGAAAAATTTCTGAAGAAAGCTCCCTCAGAGCAGCTCTGCCTGCCAGTCACCCCAGAGACATTTGGCAGTATTAAAATGAGGGTTACCCTTGGGAAAGATAGCGGCCTGAACCTGAGGTCGGGGCAGCCAGCATCCCCAGCTGGCAGCCTCCTTCCCTTTCTCGTCCTGCTTGCAGGCACTGGTGGCAGGAGATTTTTTGTCTTCCCTCCTCTGGGAAGATAAATCTCCTTGCCTCACACTGGGATGTTCACTACTCCTGACTCAGGGAAGTCAGGCATTTCCTCTTCGGTCCAGCTAGGATGAGCCCATCACCGGACCACTGAAGTGCTGACTGGGTGTCTGAAATTGCCTGAACATCCTGGATGATTAAGGTTAGCTATTCCTGGTTAGGTTTCCTCCTTCTTGCAACTATTACCTTTTAATGAATGTGTTTACCCTGCTGGCTGGGTTGTGACTGGTCTGCCTGGAATCTATTAATAGCCAAATAACCACGACAGGCGGCTGCGTGAGTTGAGTGCTGAGCTTCTGTGGGACCCATTCGCAGAGGTGTGCAGCACGGGAACTGAAGATGTACCAGGGGAATATAATGAATTGCAGCAACAGTGGGTGTGTGGGACCACATGGTTCAGGTAGAGTATAGCTTTTAGCTAACCAGGACTTTTTGGTCTATACAGAAAAAGAGAAAGACAAGATTCCTTCCAGATTCCAAGCCAGATACAAGTAAACTGCCTGTATATTACAAAACTCCTCTTCTCTCCGCCCCAGCCCAATCTGGCAATATCTACTTGGCTGCAGTAGAAATCAGTGATCACAATACTCCGCAGAAGTGAAATCTGTCTTGGTGTTCCCCTTTCAGAGGGCACAATATGAAAAAAGTGATCTATACTTTGGCTGAACACTAGGTGAAAGTTTTATTCTAAAAATATTTACTGAAAGTAAATTGACTTTCTGATAGCAAGATTTTCTCTGTTGCTCCCCAAACCCACGTTTCCCTTCTCTGCCTCTCCAGCCTATTCTGCTATACTGGCTGCCCTGGCTTTTGTGGCTAATGCCATGATGAGCTACAACACATTGTGGAGACCAAAGTTCAGTGGTCCTTACTCTTCTTGATAGATGGGACTTCCTAACTTTCTGCAATCCCACTGCAAAAAACCCCAAACAACCCACCCTCGGCCCACCCCCAGACTATCCTGATTGTTGCCACAAGTTATAGTTGCCACAACTATACTCATCTGCTATCATATAAAAGTGAGGCTAAGCTTTGAATGCTCTTATCCATGTTTATTACTTCCAGTGCCTACTGCTGCCTGCATTTTGTTGAGGGGCTTCTTCTGCACTCATTGTATTGCTTTATGGGTCACCTCAAACTCTTCTCCAGACCCCTGGAGACAGGACAGCAGCTAGATGGACCGTCCCTCTCAAGTTTGGGAAGATGATGTGCGGTTGGGGACTGCGGTTCCACGCTGCCCTTCGGAGTCTCTTGGCACGGCCTCCCCGACTCCTGCCACCACTGGCGTGGGGCTGGTCCTTTAGCGATGTGTACAAATCGTTGGGTTTTTAAAACATAATACAAAATCACGGTGTTTTGAGGCACAGTTCCTCAGACACTGCTTTCTAAGGAATACGGTGCTTTCTCCTCTAGAACAGTGAAACTAGTTAAATGTTGGACTGGCACTTAAAACACCTGCAAGTGTGGGTATTGCTGAGCCACGTGCCACTGCACTACAATAAAATCCTGTCTGTACAGAAAACATTTGGGGGGGCAGTATGGATGTATGCATTTCTAACAGTTTTTCCCCCATACAAAATACAACAGAAAAACGACACGACAGGTATCAATCCCCAGAAAACAATGAGAGGCTTGAGGCAAATGACACAACAAGCCGAAAGGGCAGAGTATCGCCCGTTAGCTTTAGCAGCTGCCTCATTCTCCTTGGGCCAGGCACACAGCACACTGGGGATTTTTAACCGTCAGGCTGTGGGGTCCAAGCACAAGCACGATGCCACTGAAAGGCAGAATTTGAGTATTCACCCCAAAAAGAAAGAAGAAATCCAGGGTAGGTTCTGCCTTTAGTGGCAACTAGGGGAAGAATTAGTTGCTGCTGCCATGCTACAGCAGTCCTCTAGGAGAGAGAAAACAGGCTTCAGATGTTCTGTACAAATAAGGCTGTGCGTCTTTTGTCTGTGTATACGTGCACACTCACCCCCCCCCACACACACACACCCACACACAGACAATGCTGGAAAGATACTGGGACACCGCATCAGTGCTCCTCCAGGCTTCAAACACCTGTATTGCTACTTTTTCCCCATCATCATATTAGATACAGAGGTTAGAAATCAGCCTTTTTTTCCATGGTGGGACTCATCCCCTTTCTACCCACTCCCCTCTCCACTGCTTTTCCACAACCTAAGGATTGTTTTTGTATTTTGACCATTTTCTGCATACATGCAAAGGTGTGTCCCACACACATCAACTAGAAAAACACATCACCATCATCTGCCTCATAAGTAGGCATAAGTCCATGCACACAAATGCACACACACAGATATATGTGCATGTACTTCTCCTCTCCCTACACACACAAACACATGCTAAAATATACAAACACCCACAGAGCTACATGTATAATGCCATATCTAGCTAATTTGAAAAAAAAAATACTAGTAGCTTGAGTGTTAAACAGAGCTGATTTTCAGAGAACAGCACTTTAGGAGAAAAAAGATCCAGTAAATGTATCCCAAATAACGGAAAAATTGAAATGAAAATTTAAACCATACTTATCACTATGTAGAGGAAGCTGCAGACACCCCAGGCACCATAACAACAGCTATGAAACGTTGTACCCATTCAAACAGCTTACTTACACGCAGAGCTGGCTCTGTCCTGGGAGCAGCACCTCTTTCAGCTGTCAGGCTTGCCTTCAGCTGACCAATGCATTTAACTATTTAAGGAGCATAGGAGAGGAGTGGCCTCCGCTTCTCGCCTCTAGCAAGTTGTCACAGGCACATTAGGCATGAGGGAGTGTCGGCAAAGCAATGTGGTAACAGGATACCATGGGCCTGTGAGGCTCGTGCTACATGGGAGCTCCAGGCAAGTGACCATATGTGTTCCCATATCGTGTACGGGATGAGAATAACATGGATGAGGACTCAGATGCCTCAATACTGGGCAAATTAAAGCTGGGCAGGTGGGTGCTCGCTGCTGGACAGAGACTGTGTACGAGCAGATTGTGGGCCTGGGGTGATTTTTGGTTATTCATCATATATCTGTCATTTTTTAAGTCAGCGGCTCTCGGAAGTGGGAGAGAAAACAGCAGTGTCCTAGTGCCCCCCCAATGCGTTTGGCTGATGCCACCTTGTCACGCCAGAGGAAAGAGGCTACGCAGTTGTGCCTCCTCGCCCAGCGCACACCTACATCCCCGCTCATCCTGCTTTCTGGTGAAAGGATGGGGAAAGAAAGTAGCCAGGAATAAGAAAGAGGATGCTGGATGAAGCAACCTCGCTATCTTTCATCTTGCACCCTCCTGTCCCGACCTCTTATATCCTGTTCTGCCAGCTGGGCATGGGTGTTTTATTCTGTTCATACACCCTCTCTGTGGCAAAACAGCACGAGTTACACCCCTTCACAGCCAAGTCCCCTTTCAGGATCAACACATAACACCAGCCGCGGCTTGCAACGTCTCCAATTTAACCCAGACTTTGCCATGGGAGCCACAGGTGACTGCTGGTGCGGGGTTACTTTGTGCAGCCAGAACAACTGAAGGCAGCTGAGGGAGGAGGAGAGTTCATGCTAAAGCCAGCTGGTTTTCCTTCCGTGGAACGCAGGAGGGAGGAGGACTGTTAGAGGTGAGGGAAGCAGGGCCCCATGACAGCAGGGTATGTCTGCCTTCGGGAAGCAGCAGCAGCTATTGCTATTAAACTGCGGTCAGATGGATGCATAAATCTTGCTGTGGGAGTCGGTTCAAACTACTCATTTTTTCACATGTCTGATCTTCGCTGGATAACACACAGTGCTCTGAAAGTATCAGCAGCTTGTTAGGTGAGCTGCACCTTTGGCTAACAAACACAGAAATCGGGAGAAAATCAGAAGCAGGGAGCTACTGGTTGGAGGAAAGGAGACCTGAGGGCTCCCAGGCAGCAAAGCCGATGGGGAAAAAGACGTTGGGGTAAACTCCTCCGTGTGCCTTCCCCCATTCGTGTATACCCCCCGCCTGCCGCCAGGCTGTTTTACAACTGAACCCCAACTCTCAGAGCAAAATGTGGTGCTAAGAGCATTAGTGGTCTACAGCCACCATCCCTCCAAGAGCCAAAACCCAGCGGGGAGCACAAAACACCAGCAGGACTGTCTGTTTGGTCTTGCACCGGGCAGAGCCAAAGACCCTGGCTGGCTGTGAATGAGCCGGCAGGACACAGTGCGGTGCTGGGTGGAGATGCCGGCGAGGGCCGGGGAGCGGCATAGCTGGGTCAGCGCGGCCCTACCGTACAGCTAATTAGCCAGCTTCTCCCCAGGGCTTGTCAGATTAGACCCAGTGCTATACTGAAGTTGCTGTCTTGTTTCCAGTTCCAGAGGAAGCGTGGTCAGGGCGAGGGAAAGGTGAGCCTCACACCTTGTCCTTTTGCCCCATCAAGTTTAGCTCTTTTGAGGCTCCTGTCCCCATCCCTCTACCTAGCTAGAGCGTGGAGGTGGAAAACCCACCTGATTTCATACCTCTTCCCCAGATTTGATCGGTTTTTTTCTTGGAAAGAAAATCAAATGGAAATGTAGAAGTATAAACACTGATAACAAAACCATTGGTGGTGATGGCCATTTGATCACCTGCACAACGTGGGAGTACGAGCGACAGGCTCAAGCATACACCAAAGGTGGGATTTGTTTCACTGCTTGTGACTCTGTGTGAAGCCTCCCTACTCAATGGGGAGAGACAGATAGCCCCGAAGGGTGATGAGTCCATCTCTCAGCACAATGTGCCCTCCAGAGGCGCTTGCTTTCTATTGACTGTGATTAGTGTCAGCCTCTAACCTGACAACAGTAAAACTGCTGTAAGATGGACTCCCCCCTCAGTCATAACAAGGCAAAGGATGTAGTATTCCTACTTGTCCTTCCCAAGGCAGGACAGCAAGGATCCTATGTCACCCAGAGGAAGCATCCAGGTGCCATTCCTGATAAAGAGAATGAAGGAGCTGAGGTATCATAAGATGTCCAAGTGAGGGGGAGGGCAGAAATTATGGCACTGCGTCACAGGACTGGATCCCATTGCAGTGTGGATGGAGAGAGGCATGCAGCCATAACCATGTCCCTTGACCAGGAAACAAGCACTCAGCACCTGCCAAATGGTGACAGCCTCCTTCCTCCACCCACAGCCCTGGAAGTCTGTGCCAGTGCCAGATGGCACCTTGTGCTGGTTTTGGCTGGGATAGAGATAATTTTCTTCATAGTAGCTAGTATGGGGCTATGTTTTGGGCTTGTGCTGGAAACAGTGTTGATAACACAGGGATGTTTTCGTTATTGCTGAGCAGTGCTTACACAGAGTCAAGGCCTTTTCTGCTCCTCACCAGCAAGCAGGCTGGGGGTGCACAAGGATTTGGGAGGGCACACGGCTGGGACAGCTGACCCCAACAGACCAAAGGGACGTCATGCTCAGCATATAAAGCTGGGGGAAGAAGAAGGAAGGGGGGGACGTTTGGAGTGATGGTGTTTGCCTTCCCAAGTAACTGTTATATGTGATGGAGCCCTGCTTTCCTGGAGATGGCTGAACACCTGCCTGCTGATGGGAAGTACTGAATGAATTCCTTGTTTTGCTTTACTTATTAAACTGTGTTTATCTCAACCCACGAGTTTTCTCACTTTTACTCTTCTGATTCTCTCCCCCATCCCACCGGGGGGGAGTGAGCGAGCAGCTGTGTGGTGCTTATGCTAGCTGGGGTTAAACTACAATACACCTTTCTTTTAAAAAGGAATGAAGGATGAGGGAATGGGTTTGGAGCACAAACATAACAGCAGGGCCAGAATAACTAATTCTGACAGTGTTTCAATGAAGGCATATGGACCCTAGAATAAGCTGGGAAGTTTCCATCAGCTTTATAGGAGATAGGCCAGGGCACATCAGATGAGGATCTGATTCTCTTATTACCGAAGCTTCATTTTTTAAAAAAGATAATGTGAGGAAACAATACACATCAGCAAGGCTATATTAGTCATATTTTTTTCACAAATGTTGGATTTTAGAACTCTATAGTGAGAATGAAAGTCCTGGAGGGGGGTTTAGGGGCTGGTGGAAGTTGGATTAGTCTCCATGCTCCCCCTGTTCCAGGGCCAAGGACACCTGGAAGCACGTGCAGGACATGACCAAGACAGGCAGACATGTCTTTAAAATCCTATGGGTGGGAATGAGCCAGGAACGGAAGATTCATCATACTATTGAAGCACCCGGACAAGCCCAGATGAGCTTCAGGCTTGAAGCATTTCCCATGCACACTTTCCTCTGCAGTGTGCTAGCTTGTTTTCCATGCTCTCACCCCTGTGGGATATAAGGTGGATCATGTCTTCAAGCGATCTTTCCTGTTGAGCCAGGGCAACCTGCCTGCCTTGGAGGAAGTGGGATGAAGGAGTGTCTGGATCTAAGATGAGTGACAGAGCATTCCTCACGTGGCCAAGTCCTGCAAACAGACCACACCGGTCATTGGGGACAGTGGGGTACTGAGGACCTCAACCCCATGTCGTTCCTTGCACGCTAGCCTTGTGACTTCCTCAAAAAAAATCTAGGTCATGCCCTGACAGGCGTTTACTCCGGGAATGAACTATCCCCAAGACAGGGATACTGAGGAATGCCCCTTCCCCAGCAATCCTCCTGGGGTTCTGTTGGCTGGAGGGCCCCAAGGTGTCTCTGAGGCAGGCCTGGCTTGCCCACAAGGCAGGGGCACAATGCCCAGGAGGCTGGCATGCTGCTGAAGCACCGACAGGAGACCTGCTCTGCGGGGAACTGGAGGAGCCAGCACTGGAGGAGAAATATGTTGAGTTTGCAGAGAGTTAGGCAAGAGCTGGGGAGGATTTGTTAGAGTACTGAGCTATTTTATGTAGGAACCCCCTTCCTAAGACCCTGGTTGGGCAGGGTGATCATCTGCCGCATCCCACTCCCTCTCGGTGGTGGCTGAGTCATCTTGGCTTCCTAGAAGAGGCTGAGAAGGGGCACTCACTTGTGGTGGCTGGTAATGGTCCCAGTGCAAGACAGCGCGCATTGCCTCTCACGCAGGTCACCCCATGTCACGAATCGGATTGCCCAAGTTTCTGGGGCTGTGAATGAGCCAGAGCTTTCATTTTGCTGTTGCAATACCAGGCCTTGGGCTAGTCCTGGTTGTCTGGTGACCTGCTTCTCTCTCTCCGTGCCCAAGTGTAGGTGTGAGAAAAAGCTTGTCTGAATCCTGGAGTATTTATGCAAAACACTGTTGCAGCCCTGATCGTACACTGGGAACAGCATGGTGCTGGCACATCTGCTCGGGGGTCTCTGCTCCGTGCCCACGCGCTGCACTGCAGTCACGTGGCTCGCTCCTTCTTAACTGTTTTTTCCTACAAGACCTTTAGATATTCCCAATACTCCTCCTCGGCGATAGGGGTGAACCCTGAATAGCTACTTTCACATTGAATATATCAGATGAAAGAAAAGAGATTCTGCCTTCTGTGAGATATGCAGTGTGAGTCAGATGGCAAAAATGATGTTATCAGACGTTGTATTATGAGTGATTCTTACGATAAAAGTCTCAGGCACTTAAGTTTACGCTCTTTGTTTCTTTCTTCCTTTTTCTAGCTTTTCCAGCATTTGTTGGCTGATCCTTCTAAAAGCATTTAGCATTCTCAGTACTCCAGTGTAACAGACCTCCGCAGCTTTTGCTGCTCTCCCCGCATTCTCAGCCTCTCCCTTTGCCAGGGAATTTCATTTTCTAATGCTGTCTGAGTGCTGCTGCGACCCCACATCACCGGGAGGCAGCTGCGGCAGCCAGCGCCACCGGGACCCGTCCTCTCGCAACAGAGTGCGCTTCAGACAAAGGCATTATCAAGCACTGCGGACTCATCCGTGCTTCATCCCTTGCTTCATTTCACGTGCGGGCTCTGCACAGACATAACCGCTCCAGGAGCTGGTTGTCTCAGAGCCTCATCCAGGTTTTGCCGCCTGTGACTCACCTACTGACGGTAACATTTTGGATATTGCCCTTTAATTGTACCTGGGAAACAAAAAAAAGATCCACATTTATTGTGGCCTGATGTTCATGTTGTTGGCTCCCGTCCAAAACACATGGTAATACGATTTGAGTAGTATCGCCTCCAGGACAGCAATAAAAGCAATTGCCACTCCCATCCTGTGCTTCACATCCTGTTTCCACCACAGGCTACACATTAAGGAGCTCTTGCTGAGGACAACATCACCCTGGGACAGCCTGAGCCAGCCTGCCGGCGGTGGCTGCTGGCTGACGGTGACACCAGAGGACGAGCGGTGCCCTCCCTGCCGGAGGAGGTGAGCTGGAGCAGGAAAACCAAGCACAGCAGGATGTTGAAGGCCGGCACCATTCTGTGGTGAATGCTGATAATATCCATGAGACTTCACATAGACTTTTTTTTCTCCCGTGTTTCACTCCTGACTGCAGTCAGCCATCGGGGTAGGTGGAAGAGGAGGGCACAGAGGGGGCTTGCAGCATTGGAAGAGAAGCCGTGTTTGCTGCCCTGTGACTGCAGCCGCTGGCAGAGATGCAGCTGTGGTGGGGTGGTTACCCTTCAGGGCGTTTTTTTTGGACCATCGCTGTGATGAGCTTCTCAGACATTGACCTTGAGTTGGACATTTCTAAAACCATAGGCTAGGCAGCTGGGAACAGCCATCTGGGATCTGCCCATAACGTCCCAAAAATGGAAGAAGGAGGTGTCAACAGAGGAGGAATATTTGTGTGGGGCCATGATCTAGGGATGCACCTGGGTACGGCCACACATGACAGCAGCGGGCCAGGCAGTTTGACAGGTTGCCCCATGTTGTCCCCTCCACTGTAATTGCCTGTTTCCTCTTCCCCCTCCCCTGAAGATTTCCAGATAAAATGTGTTAGCCTGAACCACCTGCACTGGGGTTTAACATGTTTCCTCGGAGCAGGTCAGGAGCGTGCACCCGTGCAGCTGGCCACCAGCTGGTACACACTGGTGTGGTCCCTGCAGTTAGGTGCAGGCTTGCCCTCTGTGTTGAATGGAAACTGTAACATGGAATAAATCCACAAACACATCTGATGATAAACACATCAGGTTGCAACATCCTTTCTCTCCTTTTCTAAAATTTCACAGACTACTTAATTCTCTGCAAATCCCCAGAAGTGCCAACTGCTCATACGGATAAATAAAGAGGAGAACACAGATGCTGCGTAATGCACCACCCGTGTCGTTTCCCGCCAAAGGAAGTTTGGGAGGCAAGAGGAAAGCTGCATGGAGCTGGAGGAAGGAAGGAAGGAATTGCTGGCACCACCAGTGCAGCTGTGGTGCCCCTGGGACCCCAGGTCCTGGGTATCTTAGTGGGAGAGCTGGGAAGCAGGTCTGGGGTTTTGGCATGGCTGCTGGCCCCTGTGAGCAGCTACTGGATGGTTTCATTGCCATTTAACTTGCCCGACAATTGCCTCTGTTGTTATTGCAGTTATGCCTTGGCATCCACATGCTGTGCCACAAAATGCCGAACACACACCATGGCAAGGTAGTTTTGCTCATTTTTTTACACTACCAGGTCACAAGGTATCACTTTACACCATATAACACCATTCTTCAGACCAGACCAGACCAGTTCCCTCACAGGACACATGCTGGGATGTGGTGATGTCCTATACTATAGGGTGATGCCCTTTTCTTTGACCCTCGTGAGTCCCAATCAGAGGTCGAGATCCTGTTCCCACTGCTGTCAACAACAGCACTGCCGTCAGCAGAGACATTAAGATTACCCCTACTCCTGCCCAAGCCTAGTGAGGAGGGTCTCCAGTGAGAAGAGCTGCCCCACATAGCCAGGGTGGACATAGTCATGTTCCCCTGGAGGGACATGGGAAATGAGAGGAAAATAGGACAGAAATCTGAGCTGGGGTAGCTGGCCCTTGAGATGAAAGGTCCTACCTGGTGGTACCTTCAACAGGCCTGGCAATTTCTGCATTTCAGTGACTTCTACAAACAGAAATAAAGAGCAACATGCACATAAAGAAATCCAGAAGAGACTGTTTGATATGCACATGTTGGATTAAATAATTTGTTGTAAACAAAGAAGGCCCCGTCTCTATTGGCTGTATTCTGCAGGGAGCTAGCCAACACCCCTGGAAATTTGGGTTAGCATGGACCAGTATGTTTCTCATCTGCTTACTTTTATTCAAATCGCATTTTATTCTGTTACAATCCCTTCCTCAAGGTCAGGGTTTGGATGGAAAGGCTATTGGGCTGTTGCTGTTAAAGAGACAGATCTCACTTTTTTTTTGAGGAGAGGAAATAAACAGAAGGACAGCAGAGGGTTAATTTTAGGTGTCAGTCCTGCCACGTGCTGCCTGAGAGTAAATCTCTGTGGCTCCTTGGCTGGCAGAGGGTGCCTGATGGATGAGTGTGCTGGTTTGTCTATTCCTGCACTGTAACTCCTGCATGTTAAGGTGAAAAATAAATAAAAATATGGGGAGGATTTGACGTCTTATTCCTCTGCTCTCTGCATGCAGCTCAGGGTCAGATCCACCCCTGAGTCCTCAGGAACTGGACTGCTGGGGGTGAAGCTGCAGAGGCACCTGTGTGGCGAGCTCGGCTGGAGCAGCCCGCAGAAGGGATCTTGCCTGCAGGTGCAGAGTTGGTATGAGATTATTGTTTGCACTCTTTTCCCA
Organism: Balaeniceps rex; assembly: GCA_013401315.1. Lineage (NCBI taxonomy): Eukaryota > Metazoa > Chordata > Aves > Pelecaniformes > Balaenicipitidae > Balaeniceps > Balaeniceps rex. The sequence continues at coordinate 46,434 of VYZW01041157.1, read as the reverse complement.
GATTCATTTGCATTGTGAGGTGGGAAGCTTGAGAAAATATTGCCAGGGCAAAAAGTCCCATCAGGTCGGAGGTCCCTAAGCCTGCTGTTGCCGTGGGTCTGAATAAAGACCTCAGGCTTGAGGCTTATGTGCGCAACAGTGAACCAGAACAGCTGCTGAATCAACTGTTCCCCTGCAAATGACCTTGCTGGTCAAAGCTGGAGGTCACAAGGAAAAAGGAAATCGGAGCTCAGACTTTGGGAACAATGGGTTAGATCCTCTGCTGATATAGCCCCTTTGGGCTGAGGCAGAGGGGTTACGCTCCTGTGTGCCAAGTGAGGACCTGCGGACCCATGGGGGAGGCTGGGGAGGGAGGTCCGAAGGCCAGAGGTTGTGGTTTGGAGGGAAACCTGGAGAAGGGTGAATATTGCAGTGGGGGGAGGCAGAAGAGAGACTGCTGATGGGGCTGTGCCAAACGAGCATTACCTCCCCAGCAGGTAAGTGTGCTGTGCTGAACAGCAGCCGCTGATTGATCCCTTGTCCTCGGGATTAAATCAAAATGAATGCTCACAGCTGGGCTGACGAGCTGTGCTTTTCTTGTATAAAACTATGAAAGCTACCACATCTAGAAACAAAATCAGAACTATCATATACTGAGAATCCATTTACTGGACATTGGTCAAAATCAAAGTGTATTTCTGTGAAGATCAGCTGTGTTTTGGGTTGTGTGGTGTACCTGTCGTAAAACTGCTATCATACTCATCAGCCCAATACTGAATTAAGCTTTTTTTAGAGCGAGTGCTCTCACATTAAGGTGCCACATTTTATTTTGCTTGGCTCTTGGTCTTGGAAGGTCGGTGACCCCTGGTCCAGTGTGGGGATTTTGTGGACTGAGCAGAGGAATTATTTTGGTGAGCCTGAGAGTGCCTCTGAAAATAATGCACTGTAGCCCAACCAGAAGCTCTGGGCCTGCCTGAAGAAAGTATTGCATTAGAGTCTTTGGCCTTTCTTCTGCTAAATCAGATCAGATGGCCACAATGTTCACGTCTGGATTTAGCACCCATGTATCTTCCATCGGTGTTTATGTACATCTTCACTTTTCTTTGATCTGAAGGACACTTGTGGGTGCAGTTGAAAGCTGGCTTTAGAAACAACTATCCTTGCAAGCCCTGCCCTAGGACTACCAAGAATTAAGTACTTTGCTTACCTATTTCAGCATGGTGTGGGCCTCTGCTTCTTGTCCTTTGAAGGCAGTTGACCGGGACTGTTTCTCTGCTTGAATGTGTCCACGAAGCCATCTGCGTGGACAGCTCTGGTCTCAGGGAACAGCCTCCTGCCCACTTCACCAGTGAAAAGCAGCGTGACCTTTCGCAGCCTCCTCTGCCAAGCAATCGCATTTGTGTTGGTCCCTTGAGCAATTTCTTGAGAAAGGCTTCGTGGAGGTTTCACATGCATAGCTGATGGCCCCAGCTGGATAAGGAGATTAGGGAGTGAGTTTAGCATAGTGATAACAATGTGTAAAAATGAAACAGGATGCCATGAAATATTATATAAGATAATTCCAGTTATCGGCTGTAAAGAATGTTCTGCTTGCTTCTGATTGCTCATATCTTCTATTTTTATCGGTTTCCTTCTGCTTGTCTTTGTGCACGTTTCCCGGTGTAGCAGGTCTGACCCAACCAACCACGAATAAAGATAACACTGATAACTATAAAGTGAGGAAGGGGGGGAACTCACTTCAGACTTGCACACTTGGGCTGCCTTTGACTGTAAAGTATTTTCCAGATGGACTACTTCATACTAGGGGTTTGATCTCTCATACCTGCAGCCCTAAGGATTTCTGCTGGGTATAATGAAAAGCCAGCTGCTGCAGATGCAAGTTCTCCATGAGATGGGAAATGAGAACCAGGGCTTGAAGCTCTCCAGGCTGGCGAAAGGGGAGGGAGGATGTTGCGGTGAAGGCAAAAGATGAGCTCTCGTTTGGGCTTCCTACGGGAAGGTTGTGCACGTCAGGCTACAGAGCGGCTACAGAGCAGCACAGACTTGCTTCCCTGGGCTCTGTGCTGCCTGGATGTAAACCACTTCTAGCCACTGCTTAGGGCATATTGGTCTCAACACCAGCACTGCACCCATGCTTTCTCATAGCTAGAGCTGGCATCTGGCTGTCTTAAAGCTGAGTTTGGGCCACCCGTACACTCTCTGTGTGAGCCCATGCAGATGCATCCTCAGGTACCCATACTCCCACTCCAGCAAATGACTGCGTGTTGCCAGAGAAGGGCAGCTGCACCCTGCTGCATGCTGCACCCTGCTCCATGCATGGCTGGGGAAGTCTTCTCCAGTAGAGGCATTGCAGATGGTGTTCCTGCAACAGTTTTGCAGGCATGGCCCGAGAAGACAGGCTTTAGGTTTGGGAGGCTGCAGCAGTCACAGAGTTGCCCAGAGTCTGGGCAACATAGACAGGTTTCCAGGGCAGGCAGGAAAGGGGAGAAGGAGTCAGTGAGTCAGTGGCCACATAACCTGGTGAAAAACGTCCCTGGATCTTCTTCACTCAAGGTGTGAGGACTGACTTTCCCCCCTCAGAGGCACGACACAGAATCTTGTCTGCATTTGTGCTGTAGCGCAGTTATTTATAAATATTTTATTTGTGTGGTTTTGTACCACACAACTTCCAGGTTAGTCTGCAACTGTACAAAAAAGAACCTCCCAAAATATATACAGGAGAGAACCTGTTGTATTGGGCTTTGATTTTGCTTGAGATCTTTGTGCATTACCACCACATCGCTGTTAACTATGTAGGGCTTAAATTCAAAATGCCATTTCTGTATAATGCCGGCATTTCTATGTAATGTGATTTCTATTATAAAAACCATAAGTAGCCAGAGCACATACCTGTGCCTGGAGGTATGGTCATTAGGCCAACAGGCAGCAAGGCTACCAACTAAAATAAGCCACAGCTAATGAAGCCAGGGACTTTAGCTATTGGGGACTGGAAAAAAATAAACCTCTGACAGTCTTCCCTGGCTATTTTATGTCTCCTGAGCGAAAGGCTTTTAAAGTTTGGCCCAAAGAAAGTGCAACCCTTGCCTAATGAATTTAAGATTCTTCAATCTCCCCAACAAGCAGGAAATCAGAAAACGCGAGCTCTGTGTGATGGTAATTATATGACAGGTTTGTTGCTGGCCTTTGGTCTATGGCAAAGATGATGACGAAAAGTGAACTAATCACACATTTCTAGGCACTCCTTGGCCAGTGAACGCTCTTTCTCCTATTACATGAAGTCAGAGATGGGGCCCATGTCAGCCATCCTGCATGAGTCAGTGGTAATGACAGAGGAAGTGGGAGTTGTGTTTACAAGGCCTGGAGGATGCTCGGCAATGCAGGCTGCAGCTTGGCTCACACGTTACATCTCCAAAACTGTTATTACATAATCCAGAGCTATATAGGAAGGAATTTCAGAGCCTTTTTCAAGGAGTGCGTGCAAAGAGACCTGGCTGACCTCATCCCTGAAGATCTCATGGTAGGTACTCCTACCTCTCCTGTGATCAGAATGGTCCTTTCTGGCCTTAAAAAATCTCATCAACAGAGCATCCCATGCGGGCTAGCTACCCAGCCAATGCCTTGTGTAGAGCCACTGGGCTTCAGGTGAGCACAAGACCTTCCTCCCTTGCTGGGGGAACTACTACCCCAAAGCTATTTCTCCCCTTTTGCCAGGCCCAGTGTCATTTCTGGGGGGGTGCAACAAAATCCCAGACCCCGTGGGGCAGGTGCTGCTGGGGCTGCAGTGGAAAGCTGTGCGCAATGCGTGCCTGAAGGCTGCAGCCGGGATCACTGCACCAAACACTGGAACCAAGCTTGCCCGGGGTGCTGCAAACCCTGGGAGTTTACTTGAGGTGAGGAATTTGTTCCTGACATTTTGATATTTCTCCAGATCTAGGTGTACCGAGAGATATCCCAGCACCCAGGACTGGTCCTGGTTAATAGGGTGTAGAAAGGGGACGGGTGACTGGGTGCCCATCAGGTAGTATCAGCACTCTTTCTGCGAGCTTGTGAAACAGCTTAGGAGAAAGAAAACATCTGAGGCCACAAGCGCAGTTTGTAATTCGTATTTTATTGCTTCGTACAAGTGAAAAAATAGGGGAAAAAGGAGAACTACAAGACTGAAAGATAACGTGAAAGGCCACAGTGGGAGTCCACAACTGCCACTGAAGGATGATTTGTAGCCTGGTGGCACAGGAAAGCGTTATGACTAAGGCACAGTGTCTCCCCTCTTTTTTAAGTAAATAAAATGGCAGAGCTCAAAAGAAAAGTGGAAGCCAACTAATGCTGACAATCACCCTTGTCACAAATAACTACATTGAGGCTATTAAAATAAGGTGACCAGCAAATGCCTACACCCAAAATACCTGAAAACACTTGGGGTGGAGGGGGAGCTGCAGGAGGGAGCCCTTTTGACAAGCTTAATGTTCAAACGTTTTAATGTAATTAAAGGCCATTTTTGATACAAGTTTAAACATTGCCAGCAATGCTGCATGGGCCTGCCTCTGGAGAACCAGCAAGCAAGAGCATTTGCACTCTCACAGAGGGAGGGAAATGCAAGTAATAAACAGACTGCACGGTGAGATCCCAAAAGAGCAGTGCCCGAGCTGAGAAACATTTTTCCAAAGCCTGGCTTTGGTTTACATTCCTCTAGAGGAAAAAGTGACTCGGATAATTAAGCTGATGGAGATTTTCCAAGCTGTTCAAGACACTGAAAACCTGTATCTTGTCCTCAGCTTAATGGTAGGCACCATATAAATATCTTTAAAAAAAAATACCCCGCATTTTCAATCGTCCTTAAGTATTCTGGGAACACAAACATGGCTAGAATATTACTTTGATGAAAGTGCAGTGCTAAAGAAGTACCTACACATGGAAAGGGGATGTGCGGTTACTTGTATCGCTTGCCCATCCAAATCCGTGGGTAGCTATCTGCCCCTGCTCTGCCCTCGCCTTGCCTTTGAAGTGGCTGCCCTGCACGACTTTCTTTCAAGCCTTTCCCACTTCTCTTCCCTCTCCAGTAGCTAAAAATGGGATGTGTATCTGCAGAGCAGAAATAAAAACTCCCTCCTGCCTAGACCATTCCCTCTTTGATCCCAAACAAGAAAGCAGGCTTCAAGCTGGCGAGGTTGCTATTCTGAGTAATGCAATGTCCAGCGAGCCATTTTTCTCCCTTTTAACAGGGACAGCTGATAGCTGCTGCCGCAGAAGCCGAGTTCGGCTGCCGCCTTCCCCCCATGGTTCAGCTGAATCTTTGTATAAGGGTGGATATTGCTGCCAGGGTCAACCCCCACCCATGAGAAGGAAAACTAAAAGTAGGCGGCAAGACCAGTCTGGGGTACCTGCTAGGAACTAGGCATCGTCACTAAAAAATTTCCCTCCAAAGTCTGCATTTTTCCACAGAAACAGTTTTCCGAAAAAAAATGGGAATCTCTTTCTAAAATTTTCTCTCACAGAGGTTCATGATTCTGAAAGAAATAGGTAATCCACAACATTGTACAATTTATAAAATTATTATTCTATGCTGGACAAAAATGCAAATGAAATATTTCAGCTACTTTTTCTTGGAAGACACTGATCTTACTTGAAAATGACTGCCTAAACCATACTCGGCTGTTAACACTTCTAGCCTGTGTTCGATCCAGTTTGGTTTTAATTACATGCACTACTGCAAGCATTCACACTGGCAATGCCAACATTTGCTTTTTTTGCTAGGTGAAGCTGATGAGTCCATGACACTCCTGCTGTGTGACCCCCTCCTTGACATTAACGGTGATTGCAACAAGGTACTGGTGGCCAGGCACTTTTGCAGCACCAGGGCCATCACAGACCCATCAGCTTCACCATCAGTTCATGGTTATTCAGCCTGACCGAGGCCATTGCCTGTGGCTCTGCAGATGGGCAAGCAGCTAGCCTGGTTCATACCAGGTATCATTCGGGCTGTCCCTGTGCAAAGTGCAATCCTTTCTCCCGTTTCGCTAGGAAGACTTCGCCTCGGGAATCTGCATGCTTGGCTGCTCCACAGCCAGCTGGTTTTCAAAGACACAGCACAGCTTGTAATTTTCTATGAGCTTGGCTTGAAAATATTCCCTGTCCTTCTTGTGCCAAATGTCTGTGGCAATGTAGGTGTTGTAGGGGTCGCGGGAGTCCTCCAGCCTCCTGGCGCGGATGTTGGTCAGCATGACTCCCACTGTGAAGAAGCCAAAGAGGCCGATCATCAGCAGCACGTAGATGATTTCCAGGTTGCTGCTGGCACTTCTGACCTGGGAAGGTGCAGAGCTATTCGTCCGCTCCAGGTAGTCTTGAAGCAGCTTGGAGAGGAGTGAATTCAGGGCTGTGTTGTTAGACAGCACCAACATCTTGTTTTGCAGTCCTTCGCACTTCTTTCTTCCTTATTTGTAGTTTTTCTAGAAAAGCGTACAAATCAGGGACATGCCAGGTAAATTGTCAGATAAAGATGCAGTTCTCACTGTCTCCCTTTACCGGTTCCCCTCCTCAGTGAGGAAGCTACCTCGGGGTCGGTGCAGAGGCAAGGCAGCTGGACCGGCCCGGAGGGACTTCTTCACCTCCTGTTTCCAAGCCAGGCCAGCTAGGCTGAGTCCATTCCCCATAAATATTTGCCTTGCAAACCCTCCTCAGTCCTCAAAGACGGTCTGTCACAGTGCATACCTGCCCCGGCTGTTGGCTACTCACATGGATACCTCAACCCGGCCTCCTGTGCTGCTATTTAAAGCCCATGACTTCTCTCCCGAGCCCCCACAGGCATGAGGGGTGTCTCACTCCCACTCTGCGGCAACTGCTTCTGGCTTTGAAGATTGTTATCATGGCTTCTCTTGGTCCTCTCTCCTCTACTTTCAGCTTAAGGATTGAATTTGGAAACAAAATTTCTGTACCTGAAATCACTCAGTACCTGCCGCAAGCTCCTTCCATCTGCCCCTGTTGAGGAGTCTTGCATTTCTTCTGCAGCTCTCACAATGATATACACCATGGAAAACTAAGCGACCAAACATCTGACAGAAATGTATCCCACGCTGATTTATGTGACTTCCCAGTGGGCATTTGTCCAAGGAGGGGTTACAGAGGGAGTCTGTAGCAACTGCCTGCCCAGCAGCGGAAAGGAAAAGCATCTCCCTTCATCCTCCCTCCCGCAGGCGAGCAGTTCTCCCCCAGGTAGTTCACTGCTTTCTCCTCCAAACTAAATTGCTATGCGACTAGTGTTTTATTGTCTGGTTAGGAGGACTTCCACTGGCATCACTGCAGGTCAGGATTAGGGCAGGAGATGGTAACACCAAGAGGCACCTGAACGTCCAAAGCCTCCTAGCCATGGCACTCTGCATTGACAGTCTTACACAAGAAGCTGAAGGGTCCTTTTCCCCTTTCCAATGTCAGTTGTAAATCACTTAGTAAGAGCAATCCTATCAGCACTGCAGTCCCAAAGCCTCAGCAGCCAGGTAACATGACTGACAATCTCACTACAATGCCTAATTTAAATGTCTCTAGAAAATTAAGACAATAGTCTACCTCTGTTTTTGCCATTAGCATATCTGAATGAGGTACTGTTATTCAAGGTGACTTCTGTGACAGCAATCTTGTAATCACATAAGATGGCTGTCAGTGCTTTCTACAGTTTTAAATCTGTGAGAGCGGACCAGCATGTTAGCAAGAGCTTCTCCAGCATACTTACCTTTTGTTGTTTTGGATTTTTTTTAAGATGTACTATATTATAATAATTTATAATACATCAAGACTGAAATGAACCCTTGGGCAGAAAGCCACCAAAAGGCCTAGGCAGCAATTGTGTCCCTCCATGAGGGTGACATTAACGATGCATAGATGTTGCACAGGTCCTCTGCACAGGAGGGAGTTTAGCTGTGCACACAGCCTCCAGCACCGGTAATGACACTGCAGTAGATGAGACGTGTCTGGAGGCTTCTTTGAATTGCCTGCACCTCATTATGGCCTAAATGCTGTAAAAGGAGATGCTGAGACAGAGGAAGCAAGAAGAGGACACTGGTCTTACGACCTGCTGTCCCTCCTATGAAGAGCAGTTATTTACCCGGCGTGTTCTGTGCTAGCAGGTGCCGTTGCAGCCGAATAAAGTACACAATTAACGCAGTCATGAATACGATCCAACATACTCATATAAATTAATTGCTACTGCAACTGCACGTGCTGATTTTTTAGTCCCAACCCTTTTGCTAGACCTCCCAGCTGTGCGGTCATGGATTTGGGGCTGCGCCTCACTGGAAGTCAGATGCTCAGCCCAGGATGGTAAATTCTAAGGAGAAAGTCCTGTTCTCCTCACCATGCAGTCCTGGGGCACCAGCCCACACCAGATGACATCAGACTCCTTCCCCTGGCAAGCGGGTGACCACTGGGAGCCCAGGTCAAGCTCCTGTGGGCTCAGACTCACCCCGCTCCGAGCAAGCTGTTCCTGCCATGAGGTGCCTTGCCAGCAGGAAAAATGAGCACCCATGAGAGTGAGCCTTGGTATTTTGGCTTTAAATAGAGCCAAGCCTGGGGGTGGCAGAGGGAGACAAAAATCCCCTGTACAAAACAATATTCTGATCCAATTTATTTCTTCAGTTGCATGAGTCAAAGCTACAGGAAATAACATCTTGGCAGTTTGGGCTTAATAGTTAAAATCTATTCACATTTCACAGCTGTGTTCAGATCCTTTAAGAAGGAAAGGAAGAGAAAAAGAGGTTTAAACCTTTATCTGAGATTACTCCTCCTAAGCGTGTAGAACGTGTCGACACTGTAAAATGTAAAACCATTTGCAAATCATTGCGATAACTTTCAGACAAAACAAAGAAAAATTTCACTGGATCTCTCAACTTTTTCCGGAAAGACAGGCAATCGTTTCTCATAATAATTATCAGTAGCACTGACAACACTTGCAGTGCTGATGAATTGGCATTTTGAGGCTGAATATCCTCAGCTACCTCTCTGTATTCTTTTGGGAGGTTTCTGAGGGTTGCAAGGTGTTGCCCACTTCTGGGTTGCTTGCACGCCGGCTGGGCCAGAAGCCGTCAAGGAGCTGAGTGGCCCCGTCTCCATAACCACACCAGATGGCAGTAACGGGAGAGGTTAAGGGAGGGAAAGGGCACACTCCTGTTCCCCAGGAAATCTCCTCTTGAAATCTCAGCAAGCCTAAAGGCCTCATCTGCCACTGCACAAGCCCTGTGCAACTCCACTGAAATCCATACTGGGACCAGTTTAGAGCTAGAGTACACAGGACTGGGAAGAGCCACCTGTGTCACTGGCCTACTCCATGACTGATGGTCACATCTCACTGTCCTAAAAACTCTATTTTGACCACAACCAGAGTGGTCTTCAGCTCCCTGCCGCTCTCTCCAGATGACTGCTGATGGGCTGCAAATTGCGACCACTGCCCCAGTCCCCTCATGGGGCTCCTCTTAGGAGCTCTGAGTGAAACTGTGCCCAGCCCAAAATCAGCATCCCAGTTTACCTGGGCTGCATCCTGGTAAGCTGGGACCTCGCCTGGGGTGGTGGTCCCCATCCCACACCATCCCACAGGAGGTTTCAGTGTGTGCTGGGCCGCCACCCCTCCTACCTCTTTTGAGGGGGCAAGCACTGAGCAGTGAACTGCCTGTGGTAAAAATGACCTGGGGAAAAACTTAACAGTTCAGCAACTTTTTCACTGGCCAGGGATTCAGAGGGAATTCCCTAACGTTGGCAGCAGCCTGGGCCACATCCTGCTCTCAGGTGCATCGCTGCTTCTCCATCCATTACACTAAACACAGGTGACATAGACCTCCAAAGCAAAAGCAATGGGCTCAGCGCAGGTTGCTTTTTTTTCCCAACGCGTGGGTTTCCCGGCAGTGCAGGTGTACTGCTGGCATCGCCCAAGCTCATCTTCCATTAGGTGTCAACAATGACCTGAACTGCTGCCCCACCAGCCGTGGTCTGTGGTGCCAAGCAGCGCCACTGGAGCTGGCCCTTGCTCACTGAGCCCTATCCCTTTCCTCTCTGCCACTTGCCCTCTCTTTCTCATGCCATGGATTTCTTGTGGGAGGTGGAGAGGGACCTCCTCTGAGCGATGTCTTCATGGAGAGGGTGGGTTTAGGATGACAGGCAAGATGCCACAGGCAAGATGCCACAGGCAAGTTTCCAGAGTTGGGGAATGGCCAAAAGCAGGACTCTAGGAGACAGACTTACACCATAAATGTCACTATGTGGCCAGACGGGTATGGCCTACAGTTTCTACAGTCAGTGGAGGGAGGAAAAGCATCTGAAGGCAGCTTAACCACCCCTTCCAAAGCATTTTAAAACATTGCTTATAAATGAACAGGTTCTCAGCAGGTGTAAAACCATGCATTTGATCTAACTTCAGTGAAGACCTGAAGATCCTAGACAATGTTTTCTTTCTCAGTCTGCTGGCCCAAATTGCTTGGGATGCCTTTAACCTGGACATTGCTCTAAGCAAAAGTTTCCATGGGGATGTACTTACACAGGTGAGCTGTTCCTTGCAGTGGTGACACTCCACTGGTGGGGAAAAAACACCAACCCAAACCCACCACCCCCTTCCCTCCTACACCCCAAAGGCCCCTGTGTAGAGAAGATTGAGTCCTACTCCGCTTATTCCCAAGCACACCAGAGGCTGTTCATGCTGCTCAACCCCTCAGCTCTTCCCACCATCCTATAGGACTACCTGCTGCTCCCGCAAATCTCTGTGGCTTGGGCAAGAGCCATGGGGCACAGCTGAGGGAAGGAAGGCTGACTAGAGATGGAAAGCTGCTCTCTTGAAGGAAAAGTGAAAAATAAACAAACCTCTGGCGGCCACTTTGTTCATGGTGGTATCTCCCCTCAGGGATGGAAGGAAAACTGGCCCAGCACCGACTTGAGAGCTGCCTTCTGAAGGAGGGGGCTGAGGGGCCTCTGGCAGAGGGTATCTGTCATTGCAGATGCATTTTAAGAGCTAACAGGAGGGTTAGTCATCTGCTGGCGTTTAAAAAGAAAAGAGGCAATTTTCTGTCATGTAATGTACCTAGAGGATGTGATACTCGGCTTTGGAGCTCAGTGGGAATTTTGTCCTCGAGCATTAGGTGGGCAAACTGATTTGCTTTGGCTAGCTGTACTTCTCTTCCCTGCTGAAGTTAAAATGTGATATTTATCATGTAGACAGAGGTGGATGTTAAATGACAGATGCTCGTTTCCTATTACAATTTTCTCAGCTCTCACAAATCAAAGGACCTATATTCTAATTTATACCAAGCAAACATCTCCAACAAGCTCTCTCTCATATCGCTGCCAAAAGCATCGGTAACCAAGCATCAGAAAGCGAGGCAGCCTAGAGGAATACGTACCTTCAAAAAATACATAGCTCTAGCAACTTCTAATGAACTGATGACACACAAAAAAAGCCTGTGCTACGCTAGTAGCAAAAGTTAGCACAGCACATCGCCCATCTCCCCACATTTTCTGCCAACGACATGCTTCTCCACCTCCATAAAGCAATGGATCTACTGAACTCCCTGGCTCATTTCCCTGGCTGTTCGTTACAGGGATGAGTAGGTCAGACAGCTTTCTGGAGGCCAGAGCATTGCACAAGATAGACCTATTTCCTCCCTCCAGCTCCTGGAAATTTTGCAACAGTGCAGCATCCAGGACGCTGCGATCCTATCAGAGATGGGGCAACAGCACAGCCCAGAAGCAAGTGGGGTTGTACGGATAGATTTGCAGTTATACACCAGATGCATGCACCTTCCGCAGTCCCCACCTTTCTCTAGCAAATCTGTAGCCTCTCCCAAGCAGTCCTAGGGCCATCCATCCCTACCCGCCTGAGCAACACTTCAGGTCCTTGTGCCACTTTAAAAAGCAACACTCATGCAGGGGGGTACACTCATTTCTTCCCAAAAGCACCAGTTTTGTCTGATCACAAGATGATAGAAATTTAGTCCTCTTACACACACTGTATATGTAAACATACTATTTTGAAGTGGAAAACCCAGCAATCCCCCCAAACAGTATACAACCAAGTTTATCCTCCCAGATGCAGCTGCCTTGGGCTCACACCCAGCCCAAAGGAGCAGGCAAACACTGGCATGGCTGTAAAAGCAAACAAAACCTGGCAGGCAGAGCCCCAGCTCCCTCTTCTCCTCCATCAGTTCAGCTCTGCGCCTCGGCAGCTCCGTGGCTCTTGCAGCCTTCCAGTTCTCCGCCACCCCCCGCTCTCGTCCCCAGCCCCTCTGCGCCGAGTGTTGGTACAGACCTGGCAGCAAAGCACGGCTGGGTGCAGGGCTCCAGCCCCTCCAGGGGAAAGAGAATTAGGAAGATGTGAGCCCTGGAAAACCCCCAGGGTAATACCCCTGGGGTGGGAGCGGGCAAAGGCTGGCTCCTGGCTCCTGGCTCCTGCAGGGACAGCAGCCTGGCTGTCACTGTCCCCTGTCCCCAGGACCAGTGCAAAAGGTAAGAGGCAAACAGGAAAACACCCCGACTCACCAGGCTGGGGGAGGGCAGGAGCCCGTGGCGTGGGTGCCGTCAGCCGGCCTCCCGCCGCAGGCTGCAGGTGCCGGCTCCAGCCCTGGGCACACAGGTGGGAGGTGCTGAGGGGGCACGGGGGCACCTCCTGTGCTGGGCACCTGTGGGTGCCACAGGCCCCGGCACTGCGGGGCGCAGGCAGGGCAGCACAAGGGCAGCGGGAGGAGGATGCCGGGGTGTTGGGGCATGGCCAGTCCTGCTGCCCTGGCTGGCTTCCCCTGCTCACCCCACACGGGCGGCCCTCGCACCCCGACACTCGCCTCCTCACTGCCCTGCACGCTCACATGCATGAACACGCCGTGCCCCGTGTGTCCTTGGGTCTAGACAAGGCACTGAAGCTGTGCAGGTAGGCACATGCGGAAGCATATTTAGAAACAGCAATAGGGTCAGCAAAATGCCCTGGGATGAGGAGCTGTTATGATGTAAGGTGAGGTCCATCTTCCCATGACATTGCAGCCTTTGGGGTGTGAGGAGGAAGGGGGGAGCCATTTCCAGGGCTGCCCCTCGAACCCAGCGCAAACAGCTCACTACAGGGGGCACTGGCTAACTCCTACCCATCACCTAAAAAGAAAAAAAAAACACCAACCCCCTAAAAACCTATTTTTTATTTGAGAATGAAGTGTCTGTAGTCACCAGTTAGCCAAAGGGAGGGTTCATTAATGCCCACCTGGAACCTATAAAATGAATTTATTAGCTTTGCAAGGCAGCTGCATTTAAACTCATTCAGAGAATGCCGGTGGTGTGGGATAACATGCCCTCGGCATCCCTGGGGCCATGGCACATCCGCACCGGTGCATGGTGTGGCCCTGGCAGCTCCCTGCCCCAAGACTCTCAACAGCCTGCAGCAAGCAGGGCAGCAAAATCAAGTTTCACTTTGCTTCTGGGAAGCCTTGAGGCAGATTTGATACTTCTTGCTTTCACGCACCCCCTAGCACCCACATAGCATTCCCCTTTGCGATCTTTTAGTTCCATTTTAATGCCTGCCACGAGGCACAGCATTTGTAGGGCCAAGGGAGATGGAGAAGTTGAAGGGATGGACCAAGTTCAGAGGAGGAGTTGCTGACAGCATGGGACTGCTCCCCCAGCGCTGGGGAAAGTGTTTCCCTTCCCCTGGAGACCAGCAGTACCAGCCTGAGGCCAAGCACGGTCACCAAAACACTAGAATAAAAAGAAATCATGTGCCCAGGTGTGTGATCTCATCCAAATCACAGAAAGGTGTCCCGAGACTTTAACTGAAGAGTAGAGCATCACCAGGAAAAGATGCTGCTGTAAGGGTGGGCTGTGGCTAACCAGGAAAAAAGTGCACTGCTTGATAAACAAATTGATTAAATCTTCTGGCAACGCAGAATGATCAAAAATAGGGTTAGGGGAGTGAAGGCTTGCACCTCGCTTTGCTTTGGCACAGCTTGAGCATGCTGAAAGGTGCTGCCTCAAGCCCGGAGAGGATCCAAAAGGGGATGAGGGAGGAGGAGGAAGAGGACAGAAGGATAGCGTGCATGGTCAGTGACAGCAGAGACAGAGCATTCAGGCCCTGCTTCCTCCTCATGGGAGAAATTTGGGACAAACTTAGATCATATCCCTTCCTGGCCCAGCCTTCCTCTTCCCATGGCTGAATACCCAGGAATGTGTTGGGAAAGAGGAGCATCGCTTTGGTGTGGACCTGGAGGCCACGCCTCTCCTTTGGGAGAGAGGCAGGCACAGGGAGGGAGACGCCGGGACATGAGGCAGGCTGGGCGACAGTGCCCAAGGAAGGCACTTTGAGACAAGGCCCCATTTCTTGTCACCTGCCCCCAAGGCAGTGCTCTTTGCTGGCACAAAGGACGATGGGCCACGGAGAGCATCTGAGCCATGCTGGGCAGCATCACCAAACTCAAGTTGGGGCAGCATCGCCAAACCCACGCTGAAACAGGCAAGCAGACTTTCCCTGGGGAAGGCAGGAGCACGGCACGGGGAGAAGCAGCCGGTGGGTTATGAGTCCCCGGCCACCACCCAGGCAGGTGAAGAACAGGGTGTCAACCTCCCATCCCAAGTGCAGCAGGGAGGTTACAAACCCAATAAAGGATGCGATGGCCAACTGGCAGGGAATGAACCCCTTCTGCAGGAGGACGAGGAACGAGCCTCCTTGCAACCCTCTAGAAATACCATTGCCCCTCTGGGGTTTGCCTTATTCTTGTTATGTCACAGAAAATTGATATTCACAGTCATATTCCTAAAATCAGCAAGAGATCTGCGAACAGGATCCCACTGGCTAACATCCTGTGATGGGGAAGAAAAATGTGAATACAGTGACTAACCCCTGCTTTCTGTCACCCCATGACCTCCGGTGAAACTGCTCCAGTCGATGCAGCTCCAGAGGGGGCTAAGCCACGGCACTGGGCAAACAAAAGCAAGGATTATTTTCAAGAGGTCTCAGGGTCTGTGTGGGACCTCACTTCCCCCGACATCACACCAGTGTGGCTCCATTGCAGCCGAGAGGCGGATCATGTCTTCATTAGGCAAGAGCAGATTCTTTTTTGTTTTAGAAACATCCACGTAACTTCTATTTGACTTGGTGGGACCTGAAAGGGCATCTGACAGGGAGATTATTTTTTTATATAGCAATGGCAGTATACACAGGCTAGGCTCAAAGCTACAAAACTGCTCCAGGAAAGAAGTTTCTTTGCCTTCCCTGTCAGTAGCCAAAAGTTTCATTTTCTTCAGTACAACGACAACATGTAGAGTGATGGGATCCTTCAGAAAGCAACTGCAGGTTTTCTCTGGAAGGTGAGAGGTTGCAGATCTCTTGAAACCACATTCCTGGTGGAGGTGTGGAGGTTTTTAAATTGGTCTTAGTGTTGTTTTGAGGAAAGAAATACTGAAGTAGGTATGGGGAGTAGAAAATACAGTTTACTCTTCCAATGAATTGTTGCTCTTTCTTAGAAAGGTTACTGCTGTGGCTCTTGCACACAAACAGATGAAGTCTGACATTTTTCTGTCCAGGAGATCATTATCTTTGGCACTTTCCCATACATATCATGTTAATCCCTCAACATCAGGGGAAACCACCAGAAAGTTATGCAAACCCTTACTTGCAGAGTTTTGCTGGGCTCCTGAGCAAGAAAAGAAAGGGCTGCTCAGGGCAGCCCAGGGAGAGGGAGAAATAACTCAGAAGGTGCCTTTGGTCTCTTCTGGTCCCACAGTGACCTGAGCTGGACTCAGCTCATTGCAGGCACCAGGCTGCAGCTGCCTGCTCGCCTCTGCTTCCTTACGGCTGAGCCGAGGGGAGAGGGGACAAATGGGGCTTTGAGCCCTTCTCCAGCTCTGTCTCCCATCCCGAGAATGACTTCCCACCAAATGGCTCTATTGCTAAAGGTCTCGGCCGGGCCCTTTGGGATGTGACCTCCAATTCAGCCCAAACGCTGTAGAACTGACTTTGGATTTGGGGGTTATCCAAATCGTCTTACAAAGGATGGGCTTTCAGGCAAACCACAGCACTGGCTTTCTGCAAATGAAGCTTAAGCCAGATAGTCAAAAATAAAAGTACTCAGAATCACTCGTAACGTTTAGCAAAGCTGGCCAAGAGGCTGACACCAATTCACTTGCTGATATCCCAGCACTAATGCAAGTACATCCAATTCCTGAAAGCAAGGAGGTGGACCACCTGCTCCCCTACATTTGCACAACCTCTGCTATTACACAACTGCAAAATAAAGGCTCACTTGGCTGCAGCAGCAGGAGCAATGCCACAGGTCAGAGCTGCAGCTGGCACAAATCGGAGGAGCTGCAGCAAAGTAAGCAGAGCTGTGTGGATCGACACCAGCTGAGGAAATTGGCTTGCCATTTGCAGCCTGCCAGTGAAATACAATTTAGACCATAAAAAACCACAATGTTAAATTAAAAATGTGCTGACACCTGCAGCGTTTGGAAAAGACACTGGATGGAGATGCTTCTGACCCCCATAACAAGGTTAAATGCAATTCCCTTACCGAAGGGTAATTCATAGATGCTGGCAGAGGCACAAAGGCTGGAGTGTTATATTTTTATGATGATGATTCAGATGAGTCACCCCCAATCAGCAAGCACTCATTGCTTTAATGACCAGACAGGAGAAATTCGGTTTAGCAGTGACTGATGCTGCAGTTTATTCTTATGACTGTTCACCAGGCGTCATGGAAAGGCTATACCATTAGCTACAAATTCATATCCACTCCGGACTATATCTCCTGAGAGCAAGCCATGGTTATCAGCTCCCGCAGTACCTGTGCTGTGGCTCCTGCCCCTTTCCAGTAGCAGCGATTTGGGTGATCTGCGGCACTGTGCCTGTGGGGAAAGGACCAACTGCGTTTCTCACCACCGTGCAGTGCAGCTCTACTGTTCTCACTGCTCGGTCCCCTGGGCACTGCTGCAAACACACATGGAAAGCAGCATGGTTAGCTAACAATAAGCAGAACCTCATTAAAAAAAAAATCACAGTCACGCTCCATGGGTACATGGAGACAGCCATAAAATTCCCGGACACGTTCCTACTGGCTAGCAATGTTGTTTCACAATTGCCCCGGTCTTGCCGGGGAATGAGTGCTTCCTGGGGCAGGAGCACAGTAATCACATTAAATGGTCTCGGCTCGGTGCTGGGTATGCAGGTGGCCACAGCTCAATAACCACCAGCAGCACTGGCCCTTGGCACCCAGCAGCAGGGTGCATTGCTCACAAAATATTCAGTTCCCTTTTTTAACAAATGGTGGCTAATGTTTTTCCTCAAATGGGTACAGTCTGGTAAGTAAAAAACAGAGGATTTTTTTTTTCTTCTTTACGCACCACACTCCCCTACAAACAGTCAGTCCTGTGAAAAGATTTTTTTAAAGATGCTGTTTACTTGGGTAACAATCTCCCAATCCTCCCTTCACCCTGGAGCCAGCCCAAGGAGAGGAGGCCAAGTTTTGCCTCAAGCAGTGGAACAGGAGCCCAGGTCATGACAGAGCCATCACATTTCTTCCTTCCTGCTCCCAGGAGGGCAGAGCCCACCTGTGTGCATTGCTGCCCCTGTCTCCATGGATTAAAAAGCCCCATTAACAAAGGGGAGGAATAACTATCTTGTGTTTCCCCCAAAGAGCAGCGATACAGGCAGCTTTTTTGCTCCAAGGTATGCTTGGACTGGTTTTTCCACTTTTCTCCAGCTTTGTTCCATGCAGGGATAAATCAGGGGCCGAGTCTGCTCTGGAGCATCTCCCCCCTCATCTGAAGCTGCCCCGGCACGCATCCTGCACCTGCACAAGTCCTGCATGTGCCAGTCACAGGACGCCTTACGCCAGCAGGCAGTCACTGCCCAGGGGCTGGTTCCCCACTCCATTTAGGGCATGGATGCTGCCTAAAAGGTCTGCAAAGGCACGACCTTTCATTTCTGACACAGCGACACTTGTTCCTCAGGAGGAGTGCGTCTGCGTGTGCCGAGGTGAGGGAAGACGTGGTGCAGAGGGGGAGGCAGGCGTTTCCCAGCGGTGCCTTGCAAAG
Source organism: Balaeniceps rex (assembly GCA_013401315.1). Classification (NCBI taxonomy): domain Eukaryota; kingdom Metazoa; phylum Chordata; class Aves; order Pelecaniformes; family Balaenicipitidae; genus Balaeniceps; species Balaeniceps rex. Next base: position 28,428 of record VYZW01041157.1, on the reverse strand, counting down.
AGCAGCTCCATAGCTGCTGTGGCCAGTAGGACCAGTGAAGTGATGGTGCCTCTGTACTCAGCTCTGGTGAGGCCGCACCTCAGATACTGTGTTTGGTTTTGGGCCCCTTGCTACAAGGAGGACATTGAGGTGCTGGAGCGTGTCCAGAGAAGGGCAACGAAGATGGTGAAGGGTCTGGAGAACAAGTCTTATGAGGAGCGGCTGAGGGAACTCGGGTTGTTTAGCCTGGAGAAGAGGAGGCTCAGGGGAGACCTTATCGCCCTCTACAACTACCTGAAAGGAGGTTGTAGTGAGGTGGGTGTCAGTCTCTTTTCCCAAGTAGCAAGTGATAGGACAAGAGGCAATGGCCTCAAGTTGTGCCAGGGGAGGTTTAGATTGGATATTAGGAAAAATTTCTTCACAGAGAGGGTTGTCAAGCATTGGAACAGGCTGCCCAGAGAGGTGGTGGAGTCACCATCCCTGGAGGTATTCAAAAAACATATAGACATGGCACTTCGGGACATGGTATAGTAGGCATGGTGGTGTTGGGTTGAAGGTTGGACTAGATGATCTTAGAGGTCTTTTCCAACCTTAGTGATTCTATGATTCAGAGATCAGGCCAGCCTGCCCCATGCTCTGCCTTTGCTTGTATTGTCAGCTCCTCACCCATCAGGAGCGTTATGGCAACAACCCAGAAACAGCCAAGGGGAAATAGTGTTGTCTGCGTCTGACCCACCTCCCCTCTGCACGTATCCATTAGAGGAGATGTCCGGGGCTCCCCTCTGCAGAATGCCCATTTTTGGCTCACCCTCTCTCAGCACATGTCTTTGACCTTGCAAGCACTGATGGTGTGGGACCCCTTCCTACCACCAAGATGATACCAGTGACACATCCACCGCATACACGTGGGCAGGGATTTCTTTGTTTCACTCTTGCACCCATTTGGGAGACAAAAAANAAAAAAAAAAAAAAAAAAAAAAAAAAAAAAAAAAAATCGCTTTGCAGAGATCATTCAGTTCTATCTCCTTCAGAATATTTTGCTCCTTAAAATACGGGGTTGGGACTGAGAGCCCCTTAACCCTTCAAAGGTTTCCTAGGTGATCTTGGCATGTTGCCCAAACCGATCCAAAATTGCAATTAAAAAAAAAAGTTTAGTTGCTGCTTAACCACTGAGGTGCCCAGCCTAACCTGCTCGTTTGTGCTGGGTTTGTTCGTGCCATATCAGGGGCATGCGTGCACACCCAGAATGGCCCACAGCAGTTGATTGCCTTGCTCCTGCCAGCCCCCAGCCACCCCCCACCTGTGTTGCCAACAAGTCACCCGGCTGGCAGTGCCCCTTGGAGCCACGCATGCCTCTGAGCTCCCAACCCATGTCCTACACATGACCACTAGCCCACCATGCTTGAGGTCACCTGGGAGAGTTGGCCACACTGCTGCCCTGACCTCCATCACTCAAAGCCTTAGAGATGTAGGAGGCCCTGGGGCAAGTGTCTCCTTGGCCAAAAGCATTTCAAGCCTTTGCCACCCACCTCCTGAGACACGGCCCACAGAGCAGGCTGCTGCTCTCGCCATGTGCGTGGGGTGCTCTCCTCCCGAGACTGGGTTATATCATCCCCCTGGCCCCACAGGGGAGTGAAGAGGGTCCCCTACTCTGCAAACTGTGGATGAGGACCCTGTCCTGGGAGGGGAGAGGCTTGAATTCTGGCCTTTCCCTCGATTTTTGCATTCAGCAGAGTGACATCTGTCTGAGCTACTGTGGAGCTGCTGAGGCACACCCAGACCAGCCTGCAAGGTGCTGCCCTGGAAAGCAGGTGATACGGTTGGCAACTCTTTGAGGATGCAGCCAAATCCTTATCTTTCATTGCCTATATAATTGCTGTAATCTGTCAATGCCACCACCAGCAAGTTAAATGCAAGCAGCCAAAAATACGTTTTACAAGAAGTTCAATCGTACCCGGCGTATGTTAGGTGTATCCTGCAAATGCCTGTTGGGCTGTGCACACACATCCAGGATTTAGTCAGGGGGAGAATGGACGAGATTCTGGATCCCAAGCTCAGACATTTCTCCCTAGGAACGCATCTCCTGGCCCACTCCGGCACACCCCGCAGCAGATCACCTCAGGAAGCTGCTGGGCATGGCTGGGCACCTTCAGGGCTCAGCAGGAGCCAGGCAGCACTCACTTGGATCACCATTTTGGTTGAGTGCCTAGAAGGCCCTGTTCTCTACCTCTGTGGAGAAAGGCGAGGATGAGCATCGTGGAGGTCTGCACTGCCTGTGCACAGCCAGTAGGAGCCATCCGCTCGAGTGTCTCCACAATTTTTCCTCAGGTTGTCTAAGGGGGATAGGTACTTGTTTGCTGTCATGGTTTGCAAAAAAGTGAGGCTACATGCATCTTTCAAAAGGAAGGATTATCTTGAGCAAAGTACAGCTAAAATAGCACTTCAGACATATTTTGAGTGAGGACTTAAAGATGCTGTCTGAAGATCTCACTTAAACCAGGCAGAGTTACAAAAGCTATATAATCATAGAAATAAAACATTATGAGAAAAAAGCATATGAAAACTGCAGCGGAAAAGCACAGACCCCTCCATACTTTGATGCTGGCATCATGCTAACACTAATTAGTGAGTGGAAACTACTGTAAACTTTCTCCTCCTTTGCAGTACACAGAAGTTGAAATCCATGTCAGATTCCACTAAGAAATCAAAATGGCATTTTTCCAAAGAGAGCACACACTTCAGAGATGCAGGTTTCAGGATGTACCAAGTACCAAATAAGAGCATATGACTGAGCAGAATTCATTGTCACTTGTTCCACCCAACCACATAAGGACAAAATAGTACCAAAAAAAAACCCCAAAACCCCAGACCCCGGTTTCTGCTTATATCTAAGGTTGTATCTGCAACTCACCATGCAACCTCTGCTGTTGCTGCAGCAGCAAGCTGAAGGCTGTCAGATATCGTGCAATACCCATCACAACCCGAGCTTAGCATAAAGGACACAGCATACCCATGCTACAGGAGAGCGGTCAGTGGTTTGTGCCCCCCCCCTTATGGCATGGCAGCACCCCTGGTCGAGCAAGGGGTACCCAGACGATGCTCGCCTTTACCACTCTGTCCCTCTGCAGAGCCCAGCTCCCCTCCCCTCACCTTGGGGGGGGGGGAAATGTGGGCCTGACAAACCACAATCCTGACTCAATCAGGTGGCAAAACTCAAAGGTTATATTCACAAAGCACATCTAACCAAACTAGGTCCCTCAGTATTGAAGAGCTGACAGCCATTAAATGATAGGATCTCCCAAAAAAACCCCACCCCAGTCCCCCAAAACCTGTGTGGGCAGCGGAGGGTTTGTACTCACAATGACCCATGAAAAGCCACGGCGTCAGGCATGAAGGGCTTTTGGAAGCCACCACAGCATCACCATGTTGTTGGAGGTTTATTCATCCTCCCAATGTTTAAAGTATTGAAAACTTGACAGGTTTGCGTTGTTCTCCTTTGGCAGTATGTTGCTTAAGTAAAAATATTGAACCTTTGCCTTTTCCTCCAATTAATTCAACACCCCCCCCCAAGAGACTGTTTTATACCCACATTTTTATCAGCAGATCTCACAATACACCAAGAAGCACAGATGTTTTATGCTCAGAAACCAATTTTGCTGGCAGTATTGCCAGAAGAAAGAAAGATCAAAGATCCCCTAATGGTACAGAAGGAGCGAGCTGTCCAAATGCCCCCTCTAATCTCCCAGGAATTTGCACTAACTTGCTAGGTAAGGTTGGGAGAGGAGAGCCCTCCATGCACTAGGAAGGATGTTCTCAAAAATGCACCCATTCAGGAGAAGACGCAGATTATGGGGGAAGGGAAACCTTGTATCCTAAGAAGCAAAAGTGAAAAATACCTTTCCATTAATTTAGCTAAAACAATGAAAGCTATACACTCGCCTCTCTCACCCATGCAACCTACAGCTTCCTGTGCTTGCACATCACGTATGGTCCAACCTTGCCTGCGTTATCAAGGAAGTCTTTCACAGGCAGTGCTAGTTCTGATTTTTTTTTCTCTCTTTTCTTCGTCTAAAGAAGCTGCGTGTTTTGCAGTGAGGCACAGATAAGCTTTTCTTCAGAAGCAGCCGCACGTATCTTCCCGCTGTGCTGTTTTTCCCCTTGAGCAAACACCAGATGCAAGCAGTAGGAGCAAATTGCCACCCTTCAGAAACCTTTGAGATCCTTTGTGGTTCTGGTCCACTGACTCACGGTGGAGCGAGAGGGACAGGGCTGCCCCTGGGATGTGCTTTCTCTGGACATGCAGCTACACCCCCGCAGCCTTTGCCGAAGCACCGGCACAGATTTGCACTGTCCTGATCATCTCATCTCTCCTTACCCCAATTTTGCATGGATTTAACCATGTTAGTGTGAGTAAATTTTCCCTCAGTTAAGTGTAAGGAAAGTCAGACCTCACATATTGCCTTGAGGGCACAGCCAGAGCTTTTGCAGTTGCTCCCAAAATACCTTCCTGAGCAGCAGCAGAGGAACCAGATCAGCCCAATAAGGACAAGGTGGTGAACTGAGTCTCTCCATCACCGCACCCCGACAGCTCAGCCAGCACAAAACCTGGCTGCCATCATCCCAACAAAGGTCTGCACAACAGAAACACATAGCACCTGCTCTCTGGCGTCTGTCCTGTCCTCCTCTGCCTCAGGTGAGTGCTGGGCACAGCCTGACCCTCTGGCCATCCTGGCACTCTGTGATCCAGGCACCTCTCATGCCGTGGCTCTGGCTTCCTCGTCCCTGTGATTTGGAAGTGGTGAGCAAGAAAACTGCCTGCTGCTCAATCCTTCTGTGGGTCTGTCCTGGTTTCAGCTGGGATAGAGTTAGTTTTCTTCCTAGTAGCTGGCATAGCGCTGTGTTTTGGATTTAGTTTGAGAATAACGCTGATAACACACTGATGGTTTAGTTGTTGCTAGGTAGTGCTTGCACCAGTCAAGGACTTTTTAGCTTCTGTCGTGGTTTAGCTCCAGGTGGCAGCTGAGCACCACACAGCCGCTCGCTCCCCCTCCCCGGTGGGATGGAGGAGAGAATCGGAAGGGCAAAAGAAAACTCACGGGTTGAGATAAAAACAGTTTAATAATTGAAATAAAATAACAATAATAATGATAGTAATAAAATTGCAATGAAAAGGAGAACGAGAGAGAGAGAGAAACAAAACCCAGGGAAAAGGAAAAAAAAAACAAGTGATGCAACCGCTCACCACCCGCCAACCGACACCCAGCCAGTCCCCGAGCAGCGATCGCTGCCTCCCGGCCAACTCCCCCCAGTTTATATACTGAGCATGATGTCATATGGTATGGAATAGCCCTTTGGTCAGTTTGGATCAACTATCTTGGGCTGTGCCCCCTCCCAGTTTCTCATGCATCTGGCAGAGCATGGGAAGCTGAAGAAGAAAGTCCTTGACTAGGGTAAGCACTACTTAGCAACAACTAAAACATCAGTGTGTTATCAGCATTATTCTTGTGCTAAATCCAAAACACAGCACTATGCCAGCTACTAGGAAGAAAAATTAACTCTCTCCCAGCTGAAACGAGGACAGCTTCCCATGCTCTGCCAGGTGCACAAGAAGCTGGGAGGGGGCACAGCCAGGACAGCTGACCCAAACTGACCAAAGGGCTATTCCATACCATACGACATCATGCTCAGTATATAAACTGGTGGGAGTTGGCCGGGGGGCAGCGATCGCTGCTCAGGGACTGGCTGGGCATCAGTCAGCAGGTGGTGAGCAATTGCGTTGTGCATCACTTGTTTTGTATATTCTTTCATCATTATTATTATTACTTTCCCTTCCTTTTCTGTCCTATTAAACTGCCCTTATCTCAACCCACAGGTTTTACTTTTTTTTCCCCGATTCTCTCCCCCATCCCACTGCGGGGGGGGAGGAGCAGCTGTGAGCGAGCGGCTGTGTGGTGCTCAGTTGCCGACTGGGGTTAAACCACCACAGAGTCAAGGAGGAAAGGCTTTCCGTATTTGTAAACTAAACCAGACATCAAAGGCAAGCATGAGCCACATCACCCATATTTTCTTAACAGAATTGATGCCACAGGGCCCTGTATATTAGATAGCTGCTTGGGCTATGTAACAACTTGCTTGTAGCTTTATAAACCGAAGGGCAAGATCATTCCTTGGTTAGTACATAAGGTTAGTACACGTAGGACATCTTTCTTCTCTGACCACAACCAAGCAGAAGGAAGCGAAATCCTGAGGCTTAGGAACAGAAAGTACAGAAAAGTCAGCCTAAGAGTGTTTTTACTCCACCTGGAGCCAGCATTTTCTGCCAGGTTCCTCTTTGCTTTGACACACACATTTCACAGGAGAAAAAGCAAACGGGCGTGAGCTGCCTCTGAGGACATGGATATCAGACAGGGCACTCAGCACGTGAAACACCTTGAAGCAAAGGTACAAGCTGTGATTCTTTTCTTCCAGAAAACACTGACCGGCTCCTACATGCAAACAGCCATAACTGGTCGAGTCCATTTAACCCAATATTTTGAGTGGCCAGAGCGCATGTTTAGAGAATATTGGTAAGAAACCAGTGTCAAGCTAAGCAGCCTTTGGCACAGCCTCTCAGCTACCAGCAGCCGTGGCTGCGGTAGGCACCCCTTGCACAGCACCATATGTTTTTAGACAATTCCCTATGTCATGCTGAAATTAGAAACAATAGCGATCTATATGAATTAAGAACACATTAAAATGATTGAGGCATTTCCCTAACCAAAAATATGCGTAGAAAAACAAACACAGAGGTAGCATTGGGAAAGCATAACTCTGGTTGGGAGTTTCTGCTTTGCCATGGTGCTGAGCCCACTCATTCAGTATCACACAGTACCCCTTCACCATAAGCGCATTGAAAATGAGAAGACCATGACCATAGATGTTTGTACGGCAGCACCACTATTGCAGCTGGTGCCGAGTTCAGATCCATCCCTTACAGCATCTCACACCATGCCTGTCCCTGCTGCACCTGAGCACTGTCTGCTGTGCTAACACAGCTGCTACCCAGTTTGTTCTCCGGTCTGGAGGAGAAACACGTGCTGCAGTGGCTTGAGCAGCAAGTCTCTACTCAACTGGTGGACAAGAAATCCCATTTTTACCGAAAAATCAATAACTAGTTCTGCTCCCTTTCAAATAAAAATTGGCTCTTGTTTAATACCTACCTGGAGTTAGCATCCCAAGCTGCCTGCAGACTGCACGAGTGCATGCCAGGGACGTGTGGGCGTTAGGAGCTGGCTGTGCTGGGGGAAGTAGCCTGCCTGCAAGCATGAGGCTTAACTAGACTTGCCTTGGGCTGAGGTTATGCAAATTCAATTAATCAGCACTTAAATCCTTACCTCAGAGCAGGGCCTGCAACACCGAGGTGAGGAGGAGAGCAGCGAAACAAAGCTTAACACACAGGGTCTACTGCTGGGCTGCTCCGTTCTTCAAGGCAAGTCATCCTCTTCCTTATCTATATCAGCATCGTGTGTTAACTGTAACTTCCTCGCAGCAGAGACATCATCTCTCGCTTACCTAGAAAACCTCTCACAGAGTTTAGGCATGATATAATTAGAGGCAATGATGATAACAATTAACTGATTTTGAAGTTATCATCCGTCTTCAGTGTGTTTAATGAATGACAGAGCCTCCCAGAAGTGCCAGAGGCTAAAAGCAAACCTCAAACGCATGTTGGAAGAGATTAATTGTGGTAGATAGGCTGTCAGCACTCTAGTCAAACTTTTACTGTCAGTCATCTGCAGACATGACCCAAGGCTACTGAAAAAGGCAGAGCTGGAGAATATATCAACTAATGGCTCACATGGCTAGTAGTCAAAGGCAGTGATGGGGAGAGTAATATCGAAGTAATATTCATACCAGTCCACTGAAATAAATGCCTTGATGATTCACAATATCTATACTGCCAGCCTTAAAACCCAGCCCCTCGGCATATTGTCCTGTGTTTTTTGTGCAGACATAAAAGAAAGAAAGGGAGACAGAGATTTATCAGTCACGCAAGTTCAACAGAAAGCTCAGGAGAAGGAACCATCTCTCTGAAGTTCAGAAGACCGGCTAGCAGTTGTGATTGTGAAAGGCACACCCACATAATCTGACGGCTTTCTGAGAGCCGTGAAATATTTTTATTCTACACCATGAGCTCCTAGACTGGCAAGAAAGCAAGAATCTTCTTGTGCTACCATCTCTGAAGAGGGGAACTGTTGGACAATAAAAGCTCTGTCCTGCTTTCGTCACCTATAAAATTTCCACTTGTAAGAAATTCTGGTAAACCCAAGTGAAAAACACGCGTGTGAGGAACAGAAACATTGCACCTCCGCAGCGCCCGCCAGCTGTGCATGGATGCTGTGGATCAGCGGGCAAGGCGCTGCCCCTGGCGTGCTTCCCACCGCGCTCACCAGCCCTGCCCACCGGGGCTGCCGCTCACTCAGCTCCCTCGCTCTGCGCTCCTCCTCTTCACCTGCTTTTTTTTAGATGTATATTTATACACATATGCTTTAAATATGCGCACGTGGACATTTTCTCCACACGCCACATATTTTCGTTACTTTAGCCATTTCTTTTCCTCCTAAGCAAACAAGCCTTCCCTGTTTTTTGAATTCCCTCCCACTCAAAACAATAGCCTAGACATGGAGTGAAACTGTCCCTCCTTAAATCAGGCTGCCACGCATTCCTCTTGCTTTAAATAAGGGACTATTGCTAAACTCATAATTTCCATTCTTTCTTGGTCAACAAGCAAGGCTGAAGCCCATGCTGGTTCTCAGTCAGGGCTGAAAAAGCAACCTCTGTTGCCTGCACTTTGCTTGCTGCCTGCGATAAGCCATACTCAGTTGCAGCCCAGGGATAACACCACCACAAGCAAATGGTGAGGTGACCTTAATCACAATGCTTGCAGAAGGGTTGGACTTCATTACTGAGGTGTTTTAACAAACTATTTTCCTGCTTTTAAAAATTCCTGGCTGAACCTGTGCCTTCTCATTATTGAAAAGCAAACGTCCTCAGAAAACAGGTTGGCAATAATCATAGAATCATTTGGTTGGAAAAGACCTTTAAGATCATCAAGTCCAACCGTACCTGTCCACTACTAAACCATGTCCCTAAGCACCTCATCTACCCGTCTTTTAAATACCTCCAGGGATGGGGACTCGACCACTTCCCTGGGCAGCCTGTTCCAATACTTGACAAGTATTGGAAATGAAAAGCTGATAGCTAAAAATAAAGTTTCAGATCCAGACAAAAATGCTTTGGAAGACCCAAACTTACTGTGGGAGAGCAGTTCTTCCACTGAAATCCCAAATTGCTACAAAACCTGTGGGTTTCGAAAAAGTCATCACAGCAGAAGCACCAGCACCATCCATGCATTTGAACTCTGTTAGGTTCCCAGCAAGCCATCCCAGGCAGCAGCGTGCTGCCCTGGGCTCAGCCCGCAACACCTTTTGCAGATACATCCGAACCCAGCAAAGCCCAGGGACTCCTTGTTGCTGACTCCTGTCAGTCATCTGAGCCTAAACCTCTGTCACACACAAATGAAGACGTTCAAGTGCAAGATGCCAAATGCTCTGTCTTGCTAAGGTGAGATCTGTGTGCCAAGCAGCAGGTGTGTTTTATTTAGAAAACTGTGTATAGTTATAACAAACCCAAGCAGTGGCATTACTTGACCGTGCCATTCTTAATGCAATGACTAACAGATTTACTAATTTTAAGCCTACTTTGTTTGTGCCACACTAGGAAATGGAAAATGTGAATTCCTGTTGTTCAACTCTTGCGCCAGATATAGTACATTATTCCTTTTGTTTGGAAAGTTTTGTTTCCAAACATCATCCATTACTCAAACCGTATTAACGCAACAAATTTACCATCCAAATAGTTTCCAGTAGCTCTCACCAAGAGGATTTTTTTCTGGTGTTATGACCAGCTACACTCATGTCAAAAAGCTCCACTTGGCATCACCTTTTAACATAAATGCTTTTAAAAAAGTAAGCGGGATTCTTACCTGTTCAGGGATCTTAACTGCCAGCGATTCACTGCCTGCAAGCATCGCAGGAATGCTCTAGACAGCGAGGACCACTGGAAACTACTCAAATGTTTTAGCACCTTAGTCTAGGGTACTTTATCTGAACCAAAAGCATTTGGTTTGAGTATTGCAGAGCATTGCAGGCTGAGTCCCCAGCTGCCTGTTCCCATCCTACACCACCCCAACAGCAGCTCGACTTCTCTGGGAGGTTTTCCTCCATGGTACATTGATAGGAAAAAACAAAGTGATTTGAGATTCCCCCCCGCAGTGAGTGTTTGGGAAGCACCACGCACACACAACCCTGATGCACGGGGCAGACCAGGCTGCCCTCGAGGCCATGCGTCATGGGGTGCCTGTGGCCACCCTGCACCCAGTTCTGGCTGCAGGTGGCTCTCACCAGCTCGGCCACCATGGTTCCGCTCGAAGGCTTAGTACCGTCACCATTGTGCAACCAGAGGCAGGTGGCCCTGGGATTGCCCTCTTGCCCCTCCTGGCCCAGCACCAGAAGCAGCAGGTCTCACCCAGCAATGCCGAGAAGGGAGAAATCAGGTATTTGCTATGCATTGCCCCTCGCCCTTCTATCCTTAACCACGTACCCACGCTGCGGCGTCAGGAATAACGAGGGGCTTGCCATGACAACGGCTGAGAGGTGGAGGAATGCTTGAATCCTTAGCGTAGATGCTGCTGTTTGTTTGTAACTCTCCTCCACTCGGCTCTGCTCTAGCAAAGCTGATCATTAATATCTTTAGCGTTTCTCATCTTTCACAAAATGTAATAATGCTTCTGATGGCAAATTAATTAAACACGTTGACAGCCGTGATTTAATTGTTGGAGATGAGGCAACCTCTTGAAAAAAGTCAGAGAGAAAAGCGTACCTTAAAGTAAAGCTTTCTAGGACAAAGCAGTAGCATGAAAACAATATTTTTGCTTACTCTGTCACACCTGATTTCATCTCATCACTACATTGCAAGTTCAAAATTAACCACCTATTTTTCCACAGAAGAGAAAAATGTTCCCACGGTTTGTTTTCTTTTGAATCTCATCCAAAAAGTCATGCACACAATTATATCAATAGGTGTTTGTGATCTGAATGCTGCTGTATCACACTAGTGAATAAACCAGGACATCAAAATTGCTTAAAAGTAACAAGAAACAAAACTCAAATTGACCCGGTTCCTCCGATAAAAATGACAGAGCAAGTACCTACCTGGCATATGGAAAAATAACCAAGATATCAACCCTTTCCTTTTTAATTAAAGCTGCAACGTCCAAACCCTCAAGTGGGACTGGGGTCTCCTTTAGCCAGGTGCCCTGCGAATGCAGCCCCACAGCTCCCTCCCCAACATCCAGCCAACAAAAATCAGTGATGCTCCCCACCCCCTGATGCCCCACGAGACACTCTGCTCATGCACGCGAGTCCCTCCCCTCCGCAAAATACGGCCCTGGTGCAGAAGGGCTGCCCAGACCTCCCCCCTTCCTGCAGCAGCTGCGGCGGCAGCACAGGCAGGTCTCAGCAGAGGTGGCTTCGTCGCTGCAAGGCAGGGTACCCTGACAGGTGTTGAAGGGCAGATTTGTGGCCTGGGAAACCTGTTCCGCCTCCACCTCCTCTCCAGCATATGCAGGGCTTCAGATGGGAAGGGGTGGAGAGGCACTGCTGGGCCTTTCAGTCCCTGATGCTCAGGGGAGCCCCGCACCTGCCTACTCTGCCAGATCCAGAGACCCCTGTGCCACCGCTTCTGCCATTGCTGCTCCCAGGCAGCACCAGACAGCACCGCAGTAACTCACGGCAGCATCCTCGCTAACAGGAGGAACATCCATACTCAGAGGGAAAAACTGATGACTGTGGCTTTTCATACATTTGGTCAAAGGCCGTTTTTGTTATTTTTGCACTTTACTTCTATAAAGTTGTTTTTTGTGTTAGTTTAAAAAAAAAGAAAACAAAACAAAGGTCAATGTCAAATCACCTTGCAAACATTTACACATGTAGGAAAAAACATTACCCAAAAAACCAGTTGAAAAATCCCTCACAACTAAACAAACAGAAGAAACTACATGCCAGGTCAGGTAGCAACACAAGTCACTATTTAGACATTGTGGTAGTACAAAATTCATATGTTAGCCCGCTTCTAAGGTCACTTTTCTGTATGCTTTGGTTTTAAAACTGAACCACTGGATATCTGGAAGGAATATATAGGTCTTAGGTCATCTGCTTAGGGTAACGATATTAACACCAAGACCAAACACACACACTGATGAGGCTGCAGATGCTCTCTTTGCTGTAAGAACTCCACATGTGAGATGGCCAGTGATGGCGAGAGAACCTCATGCTTTAACACCTTCACCGCAGGCTGGGCCAAGCTGGTGTGTGTTCATTCCAGTGCTGAGGCAATACAGTCCCAAGAGCTGCTGCAATTCTGCCCGAGCGCTTTCACGTGACTTAGTCCTCCTGTCCAGAGGCTTCCTTTCTGCTGTGTGACCGTCATCAGATTTTACAGATTATAAAAAAATACATTTAGAGAGCAGGTGTTTACGTGGATTTCACTTGTGAGTTGCTGCATTCAGCACAGGCTCAGTGAGAGCTACCTTGCTGCCAGTGGGCATGACTCCCACCGAAACAAAGGTCACGGCAAGGCAAAAGGAACTGTCAAGCAAGGAAACATGGCATGACCAAACTTTCTGGACAGAGACGATCCTTTTGCTCTCTTTGTACAAGAGGAACCCCAGGCAGGACACCAGGCGCTTAAGTACCTCCAAATGACAGCAAGGGCCCTTTACACCACACTTGCACAAACTGATCCAGTAGTCTGCAAAATACAAAAATTGATGTTTTTTTCCCAAAACCCTGAGCTGGGTGCCTGTGCCACCCGCCACAAGGCATGCCTCCCTCAGCAAGCACCCACTGGCCAGCCTCCGGGCACCGGGCAGCTCACAGGCTGACACCCCAACACCCCAACATCATTCTTTGTAGAGCACCTAACGCCAGTAGATGCGTCAAACCAAAGGTATTTTTGCTTTCAAAGTAGGTCGGAATTTACCTACCTGGCCAAACAGCAATCAGTCAACAAAGCAAGCTGCATTCAGAGCAAGAGTGCAAATACTTGGGGTGGTTTTTCAGCTAAAAAGGAGAAAGAGTGCTTCTCCCTGCCCCTCCCAACTCCACCCAGAGCAAACCAAACAAAAGCCTTCTGTTCAGTCTTCGAAGTAAAAATCCCCTGGAATTTCAGTTTTTTGATAATATGCTGTTAACTGAGGTTAAAATTGTGAAAAGATGCTGATTTGGAACACCAAGCATCTGTCTATCACCATTTCTGTGGTTGCACATGCACAGGGACATCTCTTCTGCTCCATTTTCTGTACCAACAAATAATTATACAGAAGAGAAAAAAAGAAATAAAGATATGGGGTAATTCCCATTAAGATGCTCCCAGTACACTCCTTTACCTGGCAGTTAGGACATTGCAGCCGAAGATGAAAAGGAGGGGTAAGTTCTGTGGCTCTAGCCCTAACCCTTTGAAGTGCTAAAAAACAAAGGAAATATATTTTCCCTGGTTGGAAAAATCTTTGGGTGAAATTATCCAAATATCTTTTTAATTCTATTTTTAACAGTCATATAATTGGATTGCGCTGGTGGGAAGGGCAGGGAGTAGCACTTTGCAGCTCCAAATCTGCAAGTTACAATTAAAAGGCTTTCAAGCGGTCAAGTTCAGCTTTCACTACCAGAAAAACTTTTGTTGGCAGCTGTAAGCGTGGCTTCTAGTTGTAAGAGCTTGATGCCTGCTGGGTTAAAAGTGCTAGCTGGGGAATCTGAACCTGCCAGGGGCCTGGCAAAGCGTACAGACTCTCCCCCTCCCTCCCACCTCCCCAGGGGGAAAGTTATGTTCTTGCTTAGGAGATAATGGAAAAAGAGAATTTGCAAGCAGCTGTTTGTGCTTGAGGATCCATCTGCTGCACCACGTAGAGCTTTGACGCCCATTTTAAGACGCACAACATGGGTGTCTGATTTGCTGGTAAAGGAAATGATCACAAGAGGCTGGATGCTCACACGCTTGCAGGTTTGGACTTCACCCACATGAAAAGGCTGGCCTAAGCTGGAGCCAGATCATTGTGGCGCCAAGACAGCCAATGTGGACATGATTCAACAGTAGATGAGCTCAGGTGTTTAATGCAGTCGGTTTTGTGATGCGTTTATAGGCCTCTGGTAATACCCTGAAATACTGCCCAGTTGGACAGACTGGGACACAGAGCTTAAAAAGAATTTGGACCTCTGTGAACAGACCTTGTACGTGCATCAGAAAGCCATCCCACATTTTCTACCAAATGCTTTAAAAGCACTTCAAAAGCTTAATCACTGCAAAATATAATCTTCCCCTATAATAGATATTTTTAAACCAATTGTTCCATAAGCAGCAGGATGAAGGAAACTTGCTTTCTTACCCACTCTAAGCTGGATTTTTTTGGTGCTCAAAAAACCCCCATAAAACAGCAGAAGTGTTCCAGGAAGGCAGGACACTTCTTGTGTGCATTTCCCTCCCTCATTTTGATTCCCAGCTCCACGTTGATTTTCTGGTCTCTGATAAAGTGATAAAGAAAAGGCCCCTCTATTCCTTTGCCCTCATTAGGGGTACTCACAGGCATCTCTCCTGCATCCAGCTATTTATCATCTTCTCATGGAAGTCCCACATACCTGGTCAGGCAGCAGGATTACCTGCAGTATAAGCTCTCCACGTGGTTTCTGTCTGAAGGACTCTTTGTAGAGTTTGTGTTTGTGGAGATGGTACAGAATTTGCTGCGCCATCTGGCAGCGTGTAATCAAGTGGAGCACAGGGAAATTGAGATGTTTGGAAGCAAAATAGCTAGCATCTGCAGATAGCAAGCAGCCTCATAGCCAGCCAAGCTGTGGTGTCATTGGCAGCAGTCTGCCATTTCCAGATCCAGGCTCGGTGATTTTGCAATGGCAGCTGAGGAAGCACTTGTTTTTACAACGACTGCGGACCGTCCTGCTGTTCAGATTGACTAGCAGTAGCAAAATGGTAACCTTCTCACTTCCCACTCACCCTAGGCAATAGGTGACAGCTCCACTAGCGTGTCCTCGGGCTATAATGAGTTACCCTGTGGGTAACAGAGCAAATGCATCTCTTCAGTGCACTTCCTTCTGTGCCAGCAGTCAGCATCTATTTAGATGCACAAGCAATTCTGCGTGACTCAGCTGGCCAAGTGAAGGCATCTACTGCCGAGGAAACGAACAGAGTTGGCATCTGCTGCCTACACCATCCCTCTTACTGCTCACCACCGCCTTGTGCCATCCAGCCTGCAGAGGTGGCACAACTTCTCAGAATGTAGATCAATTCTCATCTGCCCAAGGGTATTAGAAATTGATTTCCAGTAGGACTTCATTTTTTAAGTGTTCTCTTAAATAGCTCTGAGAGCTTCCTCCATGCCGGGGAGCTCAGAGCCAAGCCATAGACTGGGGCTGTTTCTATCGACACCTCACTTATGCTCAATGACTTCTTCTTTCTGGCCTCCTCAGTGTCTTCTCTCACATGCCTGGGTGTCTGGTCCTCTGTGCTCACACTGTAGCTCTAAGTTGCTTGAGACAGATTGCTTCTGGAGCCTGCTGTTTGCAAAGCACACGCGTCATCATGAACTTTGGTGAAAAACGATTAATCATACCTTTTAACCTGAGCAGTTGTTCTTCCCTCCTCCTCACAGCCCACACATCTGCCACAGCCCTCAGCAACCCTGATATCTGATGAGCAACGTACCCCTAAAACAACACAGCAACACCTTGCTTCCATATTGACATTCTCTGACATGGAAACTGGGCTATGCATAAAATGAGTCCCAAAATGGCTCTGGCAATGCGTCGGATGTATAAAGGAGGTAAGGGCAGAGAGATCAAGTACCAAGCAGTAAACCTTTGGAAATCTTTGGGAAGAGAAGAAAGTTACAGGACATATGGATGAGTTGATTTTTTGCCATGCTGTATGGAGAGAAAAGATTGGATATTTACTGCTAACCAGCACAACACTCCCCCAAAATGGTGCTAGTTCCTTCCCTGGATGGTTCCACAGGCTGACAAAGCATGGAAAGTTCTTGCTAAATGTCTCTCCCACACAACACAATTTGGCAGAGAGATTAACAGCATAATGTACTGCACCTTCTTTTTAATCTCATGTAAAAATTTTGACTGCTAAACCACTCTCCTTAATCAGCAGTGAGCCATTAGAACTGCTTTCTCAACGAGTACATGCTAGAACACTGTACCGTGCTCAGGAAGCTTTTTGACCTACCTACAGGAGCTATATTATACCAGCACTAGCCTATAATTTAGGTTGTGTCAAAGTTTCCATTCTATAATGCTGCCCTGGAAGGAGAGAGTATCCAGAGCTGAAGGTACCTAGAAAATTCATGGTTATTCATCAAATTGCTTGGGGCTTTGGTTTAGTTTTGTTTGTTTTTTTTTTTTAATAATATAAATTGTTTATTACATCTGAGACTTCAAACTGAGTACCTAGCTGTGACTCACCCAAATGAATTCAAGACCTTACTGTCAGGTAAGCCCCAAGTCCCTTCTTGAAGATTTCCCACAGCATAAACTGTGTTATTTTCATGAGCCCAAAGTTTTTAATCTCACCTTTCCTCAAGAGACCTAAGGCAGTAGAAGTCTTCACTCACACTACTAGTCCTCCAGCATAATTAGGTTAGCTTTTCCCTGCCTATTGTGAGCACACTGCATCTAAGTGGACTTCCTTATGTTGCAGCAACACTGGTCCTTCAGATGATGAGCTCAGCTATGTAGTACAGAACATGAGTGTACATGTACCTGTTACCACACTGAATTGTGTATTCTCCTTAAAGCATAAAAAACACCTCCCAGAAAATGCCTAAGTCCTTAGCTTTAAAAATAATCTGAGAAATTATATTTGCTCCTAGTTTTAAAAATAATACCATAGTTGTGCTTGGCTGAACCTTGAAACACAGAGATCCTGATCAACAGCACCATGACTGGTAAGGCCATTAGACCTGTCCACTTGGTTCAAGTGGTGAAGGAAGGTCAGTGAAATACAGATGTGCAACTGGAACATAAGAAAGTAGAGGCTTATTCTCTCTAAACCTCAAAAATTAGGAGGAGGGTAGGGAGTTGAGAGGTACCTGGTGCTGCGTGAGGAACCTGGTGATGCAGAGCATGTGTTTTGGGAGAGGAAGGTGACATGCCAGGGGCACAGGTCCAGCTGCTGGATCAGAGCTATTACTACAAAGAGGACCAGCGTGATGGTCCCTGCAGCAGTAGTATTGCCAGTGGGTATGAAGAACCTGGAGGACTGCTGCATCCACCATGATGAGGCATACGTGGGGGCACTGAAGAGTGGTGGGAGAGGAAATCTGAGCCGAGCTTGCTCCGGCATCCACGTCAAACTCTCCCTGTTTTGGTTCCTTCCTATACACAGACTCCTCATCTCAGCCTCAGGAATCTCTTTTGCCTCTCCTTTTCCTGATGATTTCATGCAGGCCTGGCACAAGCCAAGGAGCCAGGGCAGGCCTCCAGCTGCCTCACACTCCAAGATGCGAGGTGACCCTCTCATGACCAAGAACAACCACCGCAGTTGCTGCTGGCCATCCCGGTTAGGACACAGGCAGAAGTGAGAGTGACAGATGCCAGCACGTGACCCGAGATGCTTGACACTCGGCCACCCTGCTGACTGGCCCAGACAGGGGAAATGATGGTGGCGGAGTCCCAGGTGTGGTCTGGTGAGGCCATCTTCTCATCCACGAACCATAGACTAGATAGAGGGACAGTGCGCCAGCTGTGCTCACCCCTTTCCCCACACACCTGCCTTGCAGTTCTTGAAGTGGTTTGGATTTAGCCATGGATCAGGTCACAGATCATGCCACCATCTCAAGTGCAGCAGGAAACCAGCAAAAGACACTAGTGACAGCTGCTGGTTGTTCGCACTTCCTCCCAGTTTCCTAATTCCAAATCAGTTCACCTGCTCCTAGGATTTCCTTCTGCCCTCCCTCTGCCTCTTACCACCTTTTCCATCACAGCATGCTCCCTGTCTTCCCTCTATCTCAGTCTGACTGCCACTTGCTCTTCCTTAAAATCTCAGTGTAGGAAATTTCATGAAAAAACCCAAAAACATCTGGAGCAATGGACTTCAGCATGCAAAAACTATTCTTCAAAGCGTTTTCCATCTCCTTGAATGAAATCCTGTGCATGGCTGAGGAAATACAAGCCTAACCCTTTCGGTCTTTAGAATAACTCCAGTATATCTAAGAAGTGCATCTTAGATATAGCTGCCCAAGACAGCTTGGGCAGCTACCGTGTTTCAGACATAGCCACCTTACACAGACTGGAAAAGCAATTACAGGCAAGACTTCACCCTGCAGCATTTTTTTTTTTTTTTCCCCCACAAGCAGTAAAACTCCTTCCAGGTGTCCTTCATCACAGACAGGCTCATTTGCCTTCAGCCAGAATACTGCATGGTATGACATGCAATAGTTTTGACCTTCAGTATCGGAACAAGGAAGATACTGTAATTCCCTTTCAAGAGAGCTATATTAGCGTGTATATTCTCTTTGCATATTCTCCCTCCTTTGAACGAGGTACAGAGCACACACACAAAGCATCTAAAAGATACATTTGAGAAATAATTACTTGGCTGAACAAAAATTTCCTTGCAGCCTTTAGTTCACTGGCTGTCTGCTACTGCAATTCTCACGAGACCAGAAACAGCACTTTTAGAAACATCTGAACAGGACATAAGATACCAGATGGACACTGAGAAGATACTAAAACATTGAAAAAAATCTGTCACTTTCTAAAGAAGTAAATGCACACAAAATCTCCACACATTTGCTCTGGTAAAGTGCCAGCTGACTGCTGATTTGTTTGTCCTTAAGGAGCAGGGGATCAACCAAAACGGGGTGAGCCCCCCTGGCCTACTACACAGAAGTGCTTCAGCACCTGAACCATTTCAGCCACTGCTGAGCATAACAAGCACCTCAGCACCTTGCTGCTTCAAGCCACACCAGGCCAGTGTGATTAAACTCCATTTCACAGAATGGGCAAAATCTTCAGAGTGGAAAACAAGAGGTACAAAGGGCTGTGCAACTGCTTTTTATGCCAAATCATATATTTCCCCAGCTGAACATCAATAAATTGATCATTACTTTACTTATCATAACAAAGGCTCGATCTGACACGGTTCAGCTCCAATCCTGGAAAAGGCAAAAAAAATTCCCTGCTGCTGGTAAAGGCACTTTACGTAGCTGTTCCTCTTTGTATTAGCCTGACAGTAACTCATATTAAGAAATGCTTTTGGATGAACTCGCCTGTTTAAGTCAAATACACCCTGGGAATTAGCATCAGTTCATATAGTGGCCAAAGAGCTGGGCATCTGAACTTCACCTTTCACATTTGTAACCAGCCAGTTTTCACTCTGTGTGTCCTATATGCCCCTTTAAAGCAAACGGTTAAGAAAAGTTGACTAAAGTAGTTTGAAATTTTTCTCATACTTTAAACATGTCTAATGGCTACGTAACACTAGCAGTTTTTACTCTCATTTACATGGCACAAAGCTAGGCCAGGGCAGCTGGTAGAGCAAATGATAATGTGATACAAATAGAACTACATCCCAGATAGTTTCTATCCTCTGGCATAAAATCATACCCCACTTTTAACAGGTAGCTTCACTGCTGGTTACACATCCTTTGAGCTGGCGTGCTTAAACATGAAAGTTAGATCAACGCTAGTTTGAAAAGGTATGGTACAAAGATATCTGCAAAATTACAAGCATTAACCACCACTGCAAGCCTGCAATGAATGCCAGCCTTTTATACCTCCCTTTTCCTGTTACGTGAGCATTGCAGCATAGCATTGCAAAGCATTTCATTCTTTCCAGTGATGAAAAACTTCTCTCCACTGAACTGCTACACCCCAGGATAAACAGCCCCCACACAAAATGCTTTATCATTTGGATTAACCCCATGTTACAGTATGCATGCTTACTTGCGTAGAGGGGTACCCAGACAGAGATGCACAAAGTTACTCAAGTATTGGAAGCAACCTTGCCCTGAAATATTGGATACACATTTGATGGGCTTTTTAGAGGTTATAAAGCACAAACTGCACGAACAGAAACAAAAGTCTCCAAAACCTATACTGCATCCTTGTAGCCTTCTAACAAGTTGAGACATGAAACTGACTGCTAGCTATCTTCCAGTAGTTAACCTGCTCTGAAAACGAAGATTTCTTAGCAGGCCGATTCAAACACTTTGTGTATGTGAACTTTTTCTCATGAGTGATATCAACGAAATCAAGTAGAGCACAGGGTGCCACATTGCAACTTACCACTAAAATGGCTTATGATTATCTTTAAAAAGTATTTCTCCACAAGGTTTCCTATACACCACAGATATGCTTCAAATCAACTATACTCAAAGGGATCAGAGACAAGAAATACTGTACTTTTGTAATCTAATAGGGAAATTATTTCTTTTCCACATCTGCTATTGCGATGGGAGCCTTAGCTGGAGGTTGAATTTTGAGTTTTAGTTTTATTTAGTAGCCTGCAATGACATTGCTTGATATTTAGCTCCACCTATGGGCACCTCCACATACCTCTTTCAATTCATTGGAATCAAACAACAATTCAGTTATGCTTTAAGGCTCTAATGACACAAGTCTCCCCTACCCTCCACCCCCAAAGAAAAAAGTAGATACGGAATTCTGTTGAGAACTGCATCGAAGTTAGGATATAAGTTATTATACAAATCATACAGCACAAAAATTGATTAATGGAAAGGAGAGGAATGAGGAAAAAAGGGGGAAAAAAGCAACCCAGACAACTGCATCTTAGAAATGAAACAAACAAACAAAAGATTCAGGATCTCTTTTTAAAGAATATACAAGATTACTTCCTTATTTTCCAGGGCATTCCTATTGATTGACTCTTTTAAAGTGATGAGAAAGTCAGGCTATTTTATTTAATTTTCTTGACAAGAAGGAGACACTGTAAGGAAACAACACTAAGATGACTTCACAAAAATCTATTTA
The DNA here is from genome assembly GCA_013401315.1 of Balaeniceps rex. NCBI lineage: Eukaryota > Metazoa > Chordata > Aves > Pelecaniformes > Balaenicipitidae > Balaeniceps > Balaeniceps rex. Next base: position 7,348 of record VYZW01041157.1, on the reverse strand, counting down.
AAAGCCTGGTAGGTTTTGAAAGATGCATTTTAAAGCTTTAGAAGAACTATTACAGAAAAAGTTGAAAAGATCTTCAGAATCAGGGGATATAAGTTTGACGTAAAGGAGGGGGGAAAGTAACAACAGGATTCTGGCAGAGACCTAGAGGTATAAACTCAACCACTGAAATGCACAGAGGCAAAGAGCTCAAAGGGGAGCTTCAGAACATGCCTAAATCTAGCAGCATCCCTAGGCACCCCAAAAAGCACACCACATTCCCATAAAGGAAATTTGAATCAAATAATGGTAATGTCTACCTGAATGACACTTAAAGGACCTCTTCAGCTTTTCCTCTTTAGCGCTCTTACAGGCTTGATATTGGAGTAACTCCAAATATTCAGTCAAGAGACATAATGCTCAGTGGCACAAAAAGACTCAAAGACAGATATATTTTCTACTTCTTCCTCCAGATTTCTGCAGTACCTCAGTAAGCCCTATTTTGTAAAACATTTATCTTGAATAGTGAGGCTCCAGATATCAAACTGAACAAAATGGATTTGGAAACAACAGAGTTGTGAGCAAAACACTGGCTACCCACCAAAATCCTCAGTATCAAATGCAAGGACTCTGAGATGTCTATCCAGACTAACAAGCATAACAAGTTGAAAAGTAATTAGTAGGCGATACACACTAAAAAAAAGAGATACAAGTCAAACTCCTGCCAATGCTCTAGGGCTCTTTGTACATTTGTTTATCCTTGAACAAGCTTCTCCTCACTGAACTCGGGAAGTGGTAGAGTAGGACAGACACCATCGAAATTTCCAGAGATTTGGACAATGGCAGATTAGCAGCCAGCATCACACTCATGAGTCTGACTTGTTCCCAGGCCTACAGAAGTATTGAAGGTATCATGACAGGCCCTATGAGATAGAGAATTGATTATGGCTTGGCCGGAGTTACAGATGCACGGCATCAGAACACAGTACAATACAATCTGCACCAGGAAAACAAAGGATAAGCATGGATAAATGACAGCAGGAGACATGCAACAGAGCAAACAAAGTCAGACATAATTTCATTAGGATTAATAAAGGACATGCCACCTTGGGCATCAGGTAAATATAGGAAAAGTTCCCAGTTGCACTTAGAGTTTTCATTCAAGCGGGATGTGGTAGTAGTGACACTGCAAACAAAATTAATTCCTGGCACAACTTCAATGGCAAGAAAACATGCACATGCTCAAAGTGTAGGCAGGTCCACACAAATAAAGTTAAAAGTTAAGGAGATTGATAAAGGACCTGCTTGGTAGATGGTGCACAATGAGCTCCAATATGTAGGAAGAAGTACCAAAAAAAAGGTAAAGTGAAAGAAAGATTTCAAGATGGGACAAAGATATAAACCCCCAAAAAACCCACCCCAACAAGTTCACACTCTATGAAAAGGATTGAGACTACGAAGTACAAGCTATAAATAAATAATCACTCCAAATATGGAAGTCATTATTGACAGACTCCAAATCTAGCAGCAAGAGCAGCACCAGACCGAAGACTACTGAAATATTTCCTGCCGGTGCTCCCCCCCATGTTGTGCTACCAGCATACAAGACCTTTGCAAAATCTTTGTAAAGCCTGTAATAAAGTTCTGAAGCCACAGACACTGAGCTGTGCCTACCCTTAGATAAGGGAAAAAGCGATTTCAGAAACAAGACCTAGGAAATGCTTGTAAACCTCAGCGACTACAGTCTTTTGGAAATACGGAATAACATCTTGTGGAAGAAGGGCAGGGGTGAGAGCAGGAGGCAACATTAGGAAGAACTGGAACTTCTTGAGCTGGTCTTTGAGAGACAGAAAGTCCAAAACAGAATGGGTGACATGATTGCCAGAAGTGACAAAGCGCCACTTGGAGCCTCTGTCTCTACTTCCACCTTTTCAACCTTTCATACTTAAACTCCCATAAATGTATTTCTTTTTTCATACCTCAGATGGAGTGTACCACAGTAAAAAACAATTGCCAGTTACTCAAAAAAAAGGCAAGATGACAGAGATGCTATAATTTTACATAAATACAGACTAGGTAAGTGACAAAAAGTTTCAAGTGTGATAGTCACTAATTTATCAATGGAAATTTTGTCAGAGAAGATAAATCCAGTCCTGCCAGATCCACCCTGTCACCTACTCATCAATCGAGTCATCTTTGTAACGTACAGTATCTTGGGGGATGTCTTGTCTTTGTTATTGGTTGCTCTGTTTTCTGCTTTTTAGACATCCAAATATGAATTATTAAAAGCATTAAGCATGTATAACTTTCTGCAAAATGCTTCTAAAGTGTGTTGGGCAAGCCAGGATAAAAGCAAAGATGATAGAAGTGCAACAACTGAACCCAAGACCTAGTAAGTGAACTTCTGAACTTAGTCTACGCCTAGAGTAAAGGTCTACCCCTTGCTATCATTCCATATGTTTGGAACTGGGAGAGGATTCGGGACATACCAGAACAAGCAAGCAAGCTTTATAGATACAAATCACAATTTCAAGTTAAAGAACTTGTCTTCCCCAAGACATTCTTTCTAGTGTGACAAAGCAAAACTTGACTAGGCAGGTGATTATGCCTAGGGCAAAATCCGTGTTGTAACTGTTAAAATGGTGAGAGAGAGTTGCTGAGTTCACTCCTTCCCCACCCTCGACAAGTCTGGACTACACAAGAACAACTAATACACTTGTCCAGTATTTCAAATATCAAAGTTACTACACTTGCTACTGCTCTGAAAAACAAAACCCCGATTAGAAACAAACTTTAGTCTTACATGTTGTTGAATTCACCTTGGTAACAAGGTCCTTAATGTAGTAATGCATGCACAAACGCATAATCCAAAGATAGGAACGTGTATCACTAAGCTGGCAACAAGTCTTGCAAAATGACAAATACTAGTGATCACTTACAGATTTCTGGAGATTGTGCAAATCTCCAGAAATGAGGTTTTCTATGTAAAGCAGGATGGCTCAGTTGGAATTGCTGTTTCACCATCTATCTTTTGTTAGATCACTTGAGGACCAAGTTATTTCTGTTACAAATCTCCAGAAATGAGGTTTTCTATGTAAAGCAGGATGGCTCAGTTGGAATTGCTGTTTCACCATCTATCTTTTGTTAGATCACTTGAGGACCAAGTTATTTCTGTTACTCTATGCAGGAATTCCCCTGGATGGGCCTGCTATTGATGAGCAGCAGCACTTTGCTATTTCAAAACACTTCTGTGTAGTCCAGACTTGT
>VYZW01041155.1:7845-31285 GCA_013401315.1 Balaeniceps rex | reverse complement strand
AGCTGAACTGGCTAGAAGTGGGTTATGGTATAAGCTCATCTTACTTCTTGGCTACGAAGAGCCTGAAACCATTATAAGAACTGATTATTTCCACTAAATAGGGGTTACATCCATATTGGTGGAGCATGAAGTCCAAAGAAGCAATGAATGGAGACTGTCGGTGCAATGCTGCAGCTTGAGATTTCTAGCTAGCCTTCCTCAAGGGATTCGGAGAGCAGGTTTCAACTGCTCTTTGCCCAAGAGCTAGTGTCTCATCAGAGCACCCCAGTTCCAAATTCCTGGCATTGCTTCTGCATCACCAAAACCTTCTCGTTTGATTTTCCTTTAACTTTTCTCAGGATGTTGTTTTTCTTTTCTTTCTTAGGAGGTTCCACTCTGTTTGTTGAAACATCCCTGAGGAGACCCAAAGACAAGGAGAACAAGGATGGGTCCCTTGAAGTAACAGGGCAACTGGGAGATGTAATGAAAGAGAGTGCCAAAATAGCTTACACATTTGCAAGAGCCTTTCTGATGCAGAAAGACCGCAACAATGACTTTCTCGTGTCTTCCCATATCCACTTGCATGTGCCGGAGGTAAGCTGATGCAGAATTCACAGAGCATGCATAGCAGCTAGGCTGGTTTGCTCCCCTAGACCTGAAGCTGAAAAGCACTTCATTTGTCCATATGTTGTGCACAATGCCCTCTTTTAGCAGTAAAACCTAGGAAAGAAGACATTTTCCTCAGGATCCTGTGAAAGCATTCTTATGAGCTATGTTTCCGTTCCTTTCTGCAGTAAGCATGTGGCAAGAATACAGGGGCTTGGATAATGCTGTAAGGAATCCTAGACTTCCGTTGTAGCTGTTGGCCTTGTTGCGCAGGTGGGGAAACCATGGCATAGAGATAAGTGATTTGGATAAAAGTTTGTATGCAGCTTCAAGGAAACCAAAGTTTAGGTCTCTGTGTTACCAGGCCTTCATAAACGCTTCAGGTCATTTACACAGAATTGAAAATACTACTCTTGGTCTCTGTGCCATGGTTCCTACCTAGTCCATATAATGGCAGTGATTGCATTTTTCCAGTGTTTGGGACTGAAAATAAATGCACACAGCGCTCAGAGGGGCTCATACACTGCGTAACAGGCTTTGGGCTTTACTGAAGACAAGGTTTGTACTATCACTGTGCCCAAGCTTTGCTTCTGAACTATTGCATGCTTTAACCTAGTCCACAGTCTCCTTGTTGCAGCTCGCTCTGTGTCTGTTGAGGTACTTGGTTGTTATCTGTGTGTTCTTTTCCTGGAGGATCAGAAAACAGCAGGCATTATCTCTGCCTCTACTCCCTCTCAAACATTCATTTCTTCTGCTCTTACCTCCAAGATGTGTTTGATGTCAGATAAATCCAGACTGTCACTAGTTTAGGCCTGGACTTTGTTGGCCTTTCTAAACTGAATGATGTTTTCTGCCTTGAGCAATTTTTCAGTATTGGTCTCCACTATTTTGTGGCTCTTGATGCTGACCTCTGTTACTTGTTTCCATGGTTGGCTTAGGTCAACAAAAAGCTTCAGAGCATTCATGCTCTGTTTTTTGCTCATGTTGCTTATTCAGAGTCCTGAGCCTGATGAGTATTGTGGTGGCATCAGGCCAGAAACCAAATTGTAGACTCATGGATTATTCCTCATGAATAAGATGAGGACTTATCTATTAACATCGTTGTTAATAGATCGGCCAATTCAAATTGCAGGATTCCATCAGTGACGCTTTCACAAAAACCTTTGTGAGACCCCCTGAAACTGGGGCCATGTTAAAACAGCAATGACAAAGGTATCGTCTGGCTTTGCTGCTCTTTGAGTTAAAGCCAGGGGGTTGTGGTTTTTTTTTTTTTAAACAGGGAGCAACACCGAAGGACGGACCAAGTGCAGGGTGTACTATAGTAACAGCTTTGCTATCGCTGGCCATGAATTGCCCGGTGAGGCAGAACGTGGCCATGACTGGAGAGGTGTCATTAACTGGAAAAATTCTTCCTGTTGGTGGAATCAAGGAGAAGACTATTGCGGTAAGAGCTCTTGTCTCTGTGCATCATCTGTGGGGGAGAGCCCTGGAATTGGCTCAGCGGTGACTGGGACAACCAGAGTGATTGCTCCTGGGGTGGGAGAGGCAGTAGTTCAATATATGCTGTGGAGAAGCCTGCTGGGGGAACACGGGGATCTTGCCTGGGTCTCTGGCTGTGAGGGAGGAGATGGGATCCCAGGCTTTGTGCCAGGGCATCTGTGTTGATCTAGTTACTAGACTGGTAGAATTAAGGGTGGAAGGGAACATCTGGCTGTTAAAGCTGTCTTCTCTAGCACAGACTAGTATGGTCCAATAATCTGTGCCGGGTTGAAGTGCCTGTGTAAGGACGGCATCCAGTGTAGATTTGGTGGTATCCATAATGTATCATCCTTAACATTAAGGCTCTGTTCCCTAGTTCCAGCTTGAATTTGTCTGACTTAAAATTTCGTACAGATATCCCTATGTTTTTCTGTTTTAGATGGAAGGAACTTACTTTCAGTGTCTTGCATTTTCCCCTATGAAGTCTCTTTGTACATCATAATCAAGTTACTTAATCCTCTCTTTTTTTTTTTTTTCCCAATAAGCTATATAGACTGAGTTCTCTGAAGCACTCTTGCAAGCACTGGATTTATAGTGGTACTTGCTTTTTTGGTTTCAATCCTTTGCAGTTTTCAGAATTCTTTTCCAAGCATTGAATCTCTTTCCGTACTTTTCATCTGCACAGCTCCTGCCTACATCGGACTTGCATCACACACATTTTTCTGTCTTCCAGAATGGTATTAGCTCTTTCGGTAGCCTGTTGAGCTGGGGCATCACATCAGTGTTCTGTCCCCAAATCTGTTTGGGCTAAGGGCTTGTGCAATGTGATTCCTTTTCCTCATGTGGCTTTAAAATGGGTAATTTTGCATTTTGTTTTGTGGTAGTCATCACAGAAGGACTAGCATACGATAGGGATGTCTGTGGCTGCACTTGCAGGAGTGTGAGTGGCCACACAGGGATAGGTGCAGGATCACCCATAAAGTGAGTGGGTACAAACCTGCCACTCGATGAGTGGGCTCCACTTTCTGTGCTCCTTCCGATGCAGATGTCCGTATCCAAAGGTTCTGTGGAATGGTGCTGTGGGTCATGCATACCACCTCATATCCATGTGGTGGGTTGGTCTGATAAGCTGTTTCTAATTCTTCCTTTGATTCTAGGGTTTATCCTCACCCAAGTTGGAACAGACTTTTAAAACTCTGTAAAATAGTATGAATTGGTCTAAACAATCCCCCAATGTGCTGACATAGTCCTACTAAAATACCTCCCACTTCAGCTGTCCCTGCAGCTGAGAAGGTGGGACTGGGGAGTGCGTGTTTTGGGGGCTTGGGGAGATCTAGAACATGATCCATCCTTAGTGACATCTCCTGTAAGTAATGCCCTTGCTGCTCTCCAAAGAACAGAGTAAAGCCAGATCATGCTGCTAAACAACTGTTCTTGCTTTTTAAAATGGGAGAGCGTGTTTCTAGTAGATTGATGGATTTCTAGGACTCAACAGACTGCATAAATTTCTTTTCCCCATAGGCGAAGAGGGCAGGTGTTACCTGTATCATTCTACCATCAGAGAATAAAAAGGATTATTACGACCTTGCTGGATTCATTACAGAAGGACTAGAAGTGCATTTTGTTGAGCACTACAAAGAGGTATTTGATATAGCGTTTCCCAAGCTGGATTCTGCTGGAGGATGACATTCAACAGCCTGATGACTGGAAGGTGGTCTGTCCCTTAATGCTCAGCCCCCACCCAGAAACGGGGTGACCTGGGGGCAATCCTGAAGTGGGACATGGAGCTATTGCTGCTGCGCAGCTGCTGAAATGAATTATGGCTTTGGTAGAATAAAGTATTTCTCTTTAATATTGAATTACAATCTGTGTTAAGTATTTCCAATAAAATTGTGAAATTTTACCTAAGGAACGTGCATGTTATCGGCCACCAGCAGTGGAGCTAGTTTAGTCTCTTCTAATTAAAGGTTTTCCAGTTATTTCACTGTAAGTACCTGCTTATGGAAGCATTAACTCTGCAAACACAGCTGGGGCTATGACTCACGTATCTGGCATTCCTGAGGTACTGGGAGTTGAGTAGCTCAGAAACCTCTCCCTGTCTCGGCAGGTAAGCCTGTGCTAGGCTGGAGGGGAAACTGTGAAATTCTTGTAGGACAGTTCAGCAGAGCTAGCATGTTCAGCTGCAGAGGGGCACTGGCTTCCTCTGGATTAAATCACAGGTCAATACCATCAGAAACAACTCTAGGCTTAGAAAGCAAAGCTGGATGAAAGAGCAATGTGCTCGGTATCAGCAGTTAGCGCTGCACTCCACCATAGACTGTCGCTGCAGCTCCGTTATGTTCACAGAGTGAAAAAAGGAACGAACATCTTGGCTTGACTGCTGTGCGTCAGTAAACACAGGCTCAGGCCAGAAAACTTGAGTACTTCATCTTAGGGCGAATGCTAGAAAAACTGAATTTAAATAGGGGAAGAGTAGTTACATGAAGTCTAGTTGAAATTTCTTTCTTTGTGCAGGAAGAACAGCACCTGTCCTGCCTGACAGCAAGGTAGCCCTTAGAGAATAAAGAATCATCCTGCTGAACTTCAGGGAGCTCTTAGTGACTGCAGTTCTCTCTCAGGATTTGATAACACGCTGACAAAAGTAAGGTGTGGATGGGGGGTACAAGGGGAAATGCACAGGCAAGAAAAGCTGTACAAGGTTGAAGGTCCATGGGGAAGGAACGCAAAGTTTTTACTATTTTCAACAGCAATTTTTGGCCACTGACCCCTCTTCTACCACCATCTGGAGACAGACTGGGAGGTGGAAGGTACCGCAGCCTTCGCAGGCTTAGCTGTTGCAGAGGCTTCCATGTCATGCGAAAGGCCAGCTGCGCAAGGTCTGAAGGAGGAGGATTCCCCTTCTAGAATACATCACAGGCCAGTACCAGCATCTCCAGCTGCACATAAAAGAAAAGTGATGCAAGTTCTGGATTACTGCAGTTCAGGGCCTGGTCAGCACAGTACCGCAGCATTCCCAGGAGCACCCCATTCCTACAGACCAAAGCAGATGTACCACGAACAGTCACTACACTGGTTTTGTGAGAAAGGACTTTATTGAGTTACAGCCTGTACAACTCAGTCCTTCTTTGCAGCAGCTTTCCTCATGGCTGCCAGGACGTTACTGAGTTCTTCCCGCTTTCGCTTGGCCCGAATGTGAGTGCCGACCTGCGGAGAGAGCAGCGCAGTCAGCGTTCATCCTAGCAGAGAACAGATAAAACTTCTTGGCTGCTTCAGGCATTCACTGCAGATGCTTTACTCAAAAAGCAGGCAGGATGGTGAAGTCCTGGTAAACACAGACTTGAACCCCATCCACCTCGCCTGGCTAGCCAGGAACCATTTGCCATTGCATCCCAGTGCTGCTTCTACTCAAGAATTACCTGTGGCAAGGTAGAAGCTGCTTTCAGCTCTCACGGCTGCCCTCAATGAACCCCGTTTCAAGTCCCCTGGTTAATGGTACCCAACCTCCATCAGTATCACTCTCATCCCTGCACCAGATTTGCAAATAATGCAAAAATAGCGAGGCAAGTCTGGATTTCTGTACCTCAGGGCCTTCTTGGCAAAGTACTTTTATGTCCATCTCCCACTCTCCCACCCAACCCAAGGAGCATTCCCTCCACGCCCTCAGATTAGACCAGTAACTTCCCAAACAACTGAAAAAATAAGAGAATTAATTAAAAAGGGAAGGGCAGAAAACAGAAAGTTAATTACAGCAAAGCTTTTGCCATTCTCACTAAGATGTCGGATTGACCTACCCGTTTCTTTATGAACTTCAGAGCACGTTTATCTTTGGAAACTTTCAGCAATTCCATAGCACGTCTCTCGTAGGGTGCAAAGCCGCAGACCTCCCTGATCATGTCTCGCACAAACTTGGTGTGTTTTGTCAGGCGCTACAGAAAGAGGAGGGGAAAAAAAAATAATAATCTGTATCACTATGAATGTAAGTGCTAATTTACCCAGACTGGGCTGCAAAGGGTCATGGCAAACTCTGGGCTAAGGCCCCAGAACCGGCTTGTGCTATTCGCATGTGTCAAGGAGTACGAACCCCTGGTAGGTGCTAAGCAGCACGGAGATCTCGCTGAGATGTGCTAGTGTCTTTTCATTTTAGCCCCAGTACTAGGTATTTTGCATATTTGCATGCACCAGTATTTTCAGAAAAAGAAGGAACTTCAGAAGTCACCCGGCCAATTTTCCATTTCACTGCTAATTCTATTTAAGCTGTGGTTGAAATGCAGCTCCCTCATTCTTCCATCACAGACTGCTCCACCACCAATTCTCCTATAACCACCTACTTCACTCCACACCCACCTTCGCAGAGTTCATGCTTTCCATGATTTAAGCCCCCTCTCCGTGTGTAACATCACAGCTTTCTCAACCCTTAAGACACTGCGCTTTCCTGCGGGTGTTCTGTTGGTCCCAGTGGCTGCAGTTCAGGGCCAGACAGCACACCGCACCCCAAGACCAGGAACGGAGCAGACCCACAAAGCACATACTGCTGCAACCCACCAGACACATTCAACTCTTCTGCCAGCTGCTGCCGTAGACAGACTTGACCAGTCTGCGCCTCCTGCTAAGCCCCAGGGTTAGGCGGTAAAGCAGCAGCAGCAGCCGCCGCCTGCAAGCGCCCACCACCTTTCCCAGCTCCACGCTGTCACGGCCACCACAGCCGCACCACCACCGGGCGCTACGTGGACTCAGAGCCCTCCCGTCCTCCCCGGCCGCCGGAGAAGGAGCCGAGCGGCAGCACCGCACCCCTCCCTGGCCACGGTCTTGGCCTCTTGCGAACCGCAGCTCATCCCTCCCACCCGGGGGACGGGGATGGAGGCGGATCGGCGGGCCTTCTCCGGCGGCGCCGCGGTGCCCGGCTCCACGCCGGACAACGAGGTGCGGACCCCGGAAGCAACAGGCCCCTGCCCGGAACCTCCGCCAGCCGGCAGAGCCTCTCCGGGGCCCGGCCCGGCCCTCGCTCGCCTCATACTCACCCCGCGGCGGCGGCACTGCCTGGGCTTGGACACGTTCTTCGTCACCTTGTAGCCCTTATTGAGGCCCACGGCCATGGGGTAGCGGATCGCCATGCCTGCGGGGAGAGAGCGGTCAGCGCCGCCGCGGATGGACACGGATGGACGCGGACCCCCGGCCTCGGCCCCCACCTGCCGCTCCGCTGATGGCGCCGCACCGGAAGGAGGGCCTGCGCGCGGAACGCTGGGACAGCGCCTCTTCCGGCCCGCCCAGGCGGGGCTGAGGGCGCTCTATCTCGCGCCGTGACCATAGAGGCGAGGGCGGGAAGGGCGGCCCCTGGGCGCTGGCGCTGGGCGCTGCCGTCGCCGCCACCGGAGGGCGCGAAGCCGCGGCCCCGCGGGGACATCTTGTTCGGGGGCCGTCTTGTGCGGGGTCACCTTAGAATCATAGAATGGTTTGGGTTGGAAGGGACCTTTAGAGGTCATCTAGTCCAACCCCCCTGTAGTGAGCAGGGACATCTTGTGTGGGGCCTTGTGCGGGGCCATCTTGTGCGGGGCCATCTTGTGCGGGGGACACCTTCTGCGGGGACTCCTTAGAATCATAGAATGGTTTGGGTTGGAAGGGACCTTTAGAGGTCATCTAGTCCAACCCCCCTACAAGTGAGCAGGAACATCTTGTGCGGGGCCTTGTGTGGGGGCACCTTGTGCGGGGGACATTTTGTGCGGGGATATCTTGTGTGGCACCCTCGGCCTGGGGGGGTCCCAGCGGCAGGGGGGACACCCAGCACCCAGGGGAGGGCCCGGCGGAGCCGCGGGTTGAGTATCGGATCAGGCCAAAGCCAGGACTGGCGTAGGCGGGGGAGCCTCGAGGCGCCAGCCCCCAGCAGCCTGGGCCCTCGGAGTGCGCCGCCCTCGGCAAGGACCGGTTTTCTTTACCAGCGGTGATCTGTGAAGACAAGAAGACAAAACAAGTGCAGGAGGAATTGGACTTTTGCAGGTCCGTGAACATGAAGCACACGTGAATACAGACTTTAGACCTGCCCTGCGGCTGGACTTGGTGTCCAGGCACCAAAACCCCTGAGGGGAGTCGCCACCGACGGGGGCCGTAGGTCAGACCATGCTCTGTGGCTAAGCCAAGCTCTTACAGATTTTCCTCCCACAAATTCAAACTTCCGTATTGCTTGGTCATGATTTGGCCATGTTCGATAGACAAAGGAAACAGATGAAACAATTTTGCTGAAATGAAAGAGACCGGATTTTCTTGCCTGGACAAAGCCTTACCTCTGAGAAAGAACTGAGGCAAGCGTGTCGTTCAACCCAATGAACTGTTTTCTGCTTTCAAAGGCAATTCCATTTAATTTCTTCAAATTGAAAATACTGAATTGAAAATACAAATTAATAATTGAAAATCTTGAAATTTTAAAGAAATCACAGAATTTTACATCTTGCTGTCAGACAGACTATAGAACTAGTCTTTGCAGGACTTGTTCCTGCTGTACGGGGGCAGTTGTTCCAACTAACACACAAAGTCTCACTGGACTCTCTCTCGTTGGACCCAGCTCATGCCACAAATTCAAGCAGTGAGGAATATTCGTCCCTTAGGTCATGAAAGGGGTCTAGCTCTAATGCTTTTCTCCACAGGAGGGCAGAATATTGACAGATATTTGCAGGGTGAAGATGACTGTCCTATACAGACAAAAGGAACCCCCAATCTGCTTCACTCTAACGTTTCTGAAAGTCAAGCGAAAAAAATTAGGAGTGTCAAATTTTTTATCTGCACCTCTAAAATCAACCCAAGTTTGATGTCGTCTTTACTAATGAGAACTATCATACGGGACAGCTAAAGGTGCACCCATCCACAGGCTCTGGTTTTCCTTCAGGAGGAGCTGCTGCACACTCCAGGCTGGAGAAGGGGGTGCCACCTCTCCTGCCACTGCCCTTGTGCCTGGAGCTATCTTGAGGCGGCTGCTTACATCAGCTCTGGGTGCGCAGAAGAAAGCGATCCTACCTGCTTCATCTCTGACCACCATCAGGCACGGTGCCCCTGGAATAAACACTTGCCCGGAGGAGGAGGAGGATGCTTTCTGCTGCCTGGTCTGTGAGCACGAACCACCCAGCAAGAGCGTGCTGCAGACATGAGGCTCTTCCCCCACTCACCCTGGGTATTGTTACGTTCCACTCACGACACCTTCTTCTCTTCCACTCAATGTGCAAACACATAGATGTACAGTTCCCAAACTCTCCTTGGGTTTCTCCTCATTTTATCTTCCTATTCTTCATTGACACCCCCCCCGCAAACACCACTTTTCCTCCAAGAAAAGGTTCTTTCAGATCCTTTGCCTCCCATCATTGCCTTCACAAGTCCCTGCTAGAAAATACACGTTTTCAGTTTCAGAAGCTTTTGCCCCATTCCAACACTGGCAAAAGCCTTCTCCCACATTCCCAGCATTTGCAAACGGCTTGCATCTCAGCTGAATTTCACCCTTTCTTTGAATTCTGCATTAAGTCACCACACTCTTTGTCTTATTACTTTCCCAGAGCCATTATGAGCAAAGACCCCATCAGGTGAGCGTGGGAGGGAGAAAAAAGGGAGATAAGGTAAAGGAACCCACGTAATGGGGGCTGAATCAGAAGCCCCAGGTTGGGACTGACTGGCTCTGCTGAGGACATGGGGGTCCTGGTGGACAATAGGCTGAGTGTCTGCAGTGTGTCCTGTCTGTGGTGAGCATACTGGGCTGTATTAACAGAAGTGCACCTGGTAGGATAAAGGAAGTGGTTGTTCCCTTTGTTCAGCACTCATTAGATCACATCTGGAGTGCTGCGTCTAGGTTCGGGCCTCGCAGTGCTAGAAAAACATTGATAAAGTGGAATGAGTTCAGAGGAGGGCCATGAAGATGTCTGAGGCCTGGAGTGTATGTCCTGCAAGGAGGGCGGAAGGAATGAGGCTTTTTCAGCATGGAGGAGACGCAGAAGTGAGCTAAGGTATCCACCTGAATTTCCGATTAACCAATGGAGAACGAGTATAAGAACGATCCATCCCAATGTGCCAGAAGTCAAGCAAGTATAGCAGGAGGCCAGCCTGGCTGAATGGGGAATTCCGGATTGAACTTAAATGCAAAAATGAAGAGCATGGAAGATGGAAGCAGCATCGAGCCACCCAAGAGACATACACAAGCATTGCATGGACATGCAGGGACAGAACTGGAAAAACCAGAGTTCAGCTGGGCTTGGCTGAAGACCAAGGGACGAAGGAAAAGTTCAGCATGTGAACACCTTGCCCTTCTCCCATCTGCTCCAGGTTTATAAAGAGAGAGCCATTCTCTGCCACAAGACAGATGAGGTTTATCTTAGTGTCCCTCCTCTTTTCCAAGTATAGAATCAGCACAATCCATGATCCACCTCACAGAGGCGCAGGATACAGAGCTGAATGATGACGCCTTGGACCCCATCATCTTCTGAACCTGAAGCTCATCCTGCTCACTGCAGAGGTATGGGCCTTCAAGGCAGGCAGCCAAGTCAGGTCCAAAACCATCTCCACCTGCCCTTTTCACTGCATCCCTCTTTCAGCCAGCCCCCTGCGTGCTGTCACGGCCAAAAAGCCACACGCACTTTCTGAGATCCACCACTTGCAACCACGGAAAGGCAGAGCTCCCTTCCCTCCTGCTAGGGGAGCCAGAATTCCAAGGGTCACTGTGGAGCCCATACCCACCAACAAGCTGTAGTGTAACACTGGAGATGCTCTCACAGGATGTGCTCCCGCAGCTGGCACAGCGGTGGAGGCCATTCACCCAGTAAATGCAAGTATGAGCTTAATCGCCTCCCCAGAAGTGAGGAGGACAGTCAGGAAGCTGTAGCCTGCTGCTGTCCAGCAGCACTTCACCTTCCTGTCTTACCCCTCCTTGGCCAAGGCCTTGCAAGATGTAGGTGTTTGCATTTGCCAAGATCCAGCCATGTTTTGCTGCCAGATGTCTTCTAGCAAGCAGCATCGGTCACCCTGTGAGCCAGCAGACCCAGGGAGGCTGGTAGGTCTGGGCATCAGGAAGGCAAGCAGGAGACAGTCTCAGCCTCATGCCTAAATCCAGGCCACTTTAAATTCAGAGGCTACTGTCTTATGTTAATTAACAAAAATATGCACAGCAGCCAGTGTGAAAGCACTTCAGCACCATTCCCATAGGTAGCCAGAGGCCTCCCCTTTGAGCTGAGACCTTGTTGCTCTCAGTGCACTGGTTTCTTCTGGAAGTGCCCCTTCCCCAGTGCATCCTGGCTGTCCCGCTGGAGGCTTCTGGACCTCAAACACCTGGAAGCCCCACTCACTTCTGCAGGGCTCGTGGCTGTTTGGTTCTGCACTGAGGTCTGTTCTGTGCTTCATTAGCTCAACTTCACGTGTCCACGCGAGGTGTTTCCCCAAGTGATAGAGCCTCGCTGTCTTCCAGGAAATAATGACTCACAACAGCAACTAGCAAAAATCCCTGCACAGGCTTCATCATACGCAATATTTCTGCAACTGAGGCCCACACAGTCAGGGATGGAAATAACCCCATGCACCAAGATAGAACAGGGCTCTGAAAAGAGGGTGCGGGGACAGCAGAAGCGATAACATCTCTCTCTGCCAGCTACGAAGTGGCTGTGGCTGTGAGACACAGAGACTTGTGATGATGAGCAAGGGCCCTCTCACAGGCACACAGTGCTATGCTGGCACTGCTTGGGCACTTGGTAGTAGCTGCCACCATTGCTCCACTGTGCTCTTTTGAGGGGGCAGGAGGGAGCTAGGGCAGGGGTCCGTCCAGCCTCTGCTGGTGAGATGCCAGAGGTGGAAGAGTCCCTGGTGTGTAACGGGGCTGTCCAGGGAGCGGTCAGAGCCAAACCAAGGTGGCCCTTCCTTGCTTAAGCTTCTTGGGAGGGAAGTGAAGGTCGCTGCAGAGTCCCCACTGCTACCTCTTTTAATAAAAACAGCCCTCTCCCGCTGGAATGACTCCACTGCCTTCGGACGCTTTGTCTCTCTCCTACGTAGTGTTTGCCAAGCAAGCCTCAGCACCGGGAACGCGCTGCATCAGTGTCAGCCCAGCCAGGCTACCCTCCGGCTGCCTTCTGCCGGACAGTTGCTGCGTTGCTCACTGTCTCTCTCACAAAGTTTTAAAGCCCTGCTTTGAGGCAATCAGAGACTCTAACCACTTTATTTCATGGTGGTTTATTAGTTAGGTTTAAGCATATTTTTAAACAAAACGCTGCTTTGCACATCATAGGGCAATTTTCACATTGGTCCTTGCTTCTTCCAGCTGAAGTAGTTTGAACCTGACTTTAAAGAAAACTCTGGTCTTGGTAAGTAAACTGGGGTCCAGACAATATCCCCCAGCAGTATTTGGTAACTTGCAAGACTTTCCGCAGGAAAAATCAGAAACCAACAGCCTCTACCACCAAAACCAGGAGAGGAAACAGTAGGCTAAATCCTTCTCCTGCATCACCCCATAAGGAAGGGCAACAGCTGCTCCACTCAAGCCGTGGTCTCCCCTCGGAAGCAGCACGTGTGCATGGGCATGCAGACACCCACAGAGAAGCCACAAAGACTGCACTCCTGAGAGAGGAAAGGCAGATAACCCTGCAGCAGTTCCCCTATCGCCACGTGTAACACCAACGAACAGGGAAGGCTACGTGTATTTCTAATGTTATGTTTTCTGCAGAGGCTTCTTTTATAGCACAGGCGCACTGCTAAAACTGTCACCCATGCTGCCACAGACTGGCATCTGTTCCCGAGTCCACCTGCTCCGGGAAAAACTGGAAAACAACCCCTGCCTGTTCCTTGGAGCTTCTGCTGAATTATGGTTTTTGTCCACCTGGCCAGTCTGCCTGTCTGCTCTGCCGGGGCCGAGGAACCATCTGCAGCTGCCAGTTCAGACAGGCTGCTTCCATCTGCTGAAGGAAAGGATTTAACCCTTCCGGGGCTGCACTGGGGCTTACAACGCTTGGATTTTACAGTCTGGGCTAATTTACTTCACCTCTGTTGCCATGCAATGGAATGCCTTAATTTTGTATCCACTTCTGCAATTATAGGTGCCTCAGCTTTGGTCTTCCTTGTAAGTTGCTCATCATTTCCAAGTGAAAAGGATATGCTGGGTAAGCAACCTTTCTGTCATTGAGAAGCAAATTTCCTGCCTTCCTGGAGGGAACCACACAGAGGAGGACCTCACGTTCCCCTGCAGCCGCTGTACTGGTGTATCACATGCTGCTTCTCTCCGTCCCAGCACACCTTTCCGTAGGACCACAGTGACTTCTTCCTTTCCTACTTGCTGCTGTTGCTGGGATGGAAAGGTTTCACCCTTTTCACGTGGGAAAGGCCATTTCCCTCAGAATTAGCCGCTTTGGACAAATGCAACCACCATTTATGTTATTGCTGCCTTTTACAAGACAGCCAATGTTTTGCAATGGCTGAATGCCATATAGATAGGAATGGCTTCCGTGGGGATGAGCCCATGCCCCAGTTCCTTGGTGGGCCAGTTGAGTGTCACTGCAGGCACAAGGGAGAAGGCTGGATGGTGTGGCTGGGGCAGTGAGGGTGCATTGCCCCTTTGGGCAGCACTGAGAGGCCAGATGAGCTCAGCCCAATCATCACTCTGTGCCAGTGGGGTCTTGGGCTGTGCCAGCCATGAGGAGCATCCTGGAGGGAGGCAGAAGCCCAGACGGGCATCTCAGTGGAGCCTGTGAGGACCTCAAGGTTCAGATGGAGGTTCGGAGTTGGCTGTCATTTCTAGTTCAGCGGCTGCTTGTCTCTCCACGGCTTTCCTCTACCCGGGCATGCTGTTCTGGACTGGGAGGAGCGCTGCTCCAGGCCCAGGGTGCAGCTCTCGGCTGTGCAGTAACAGGGCACAGGAGAAGGGGCTGCCAGCACGGGAGCCCGCGGGGAGGCCCTTGTGGTGCTGAGGACCTGGCTGTTGAAGAGGAGGTCGGAGGGGAAGGTGGGATCAGGTGCTCAGTCTGCGGCATGGACAAGAGACACGGGCAGCAGTCACAGCCAGTGAACGGGACGATTGCTACGAGCTGCTGTGCCCTGTGCAGGTGGGTGTGTGTAGGTGCTGCAGGGGAAGGACACATGTCCCAGGCTGCAGAGTGCCTGTGTGAAGGACCCTTCACCTCTTTGGCACGGGGTTTCCACAGCCCCGAGGTGACCTGCACATTTACCTGAGCAGGCCCTGGTGCTTCTGGTAAGAGAAGCTAACTGGCACTACCTGTGGTTGGACACTGCCTGCCCAGACCTGGTCCCACTAAGCAAGGGCACGTCTCTTACCCACCCCAAGAGGGCTTTGACCGGCATGCCGCGGTGGAGGTGAGAAGTGCTCCCCAGCATAGAGGCTCCCCTTCATTTCTCCAGTGACACCATTCCAGAGGAGCAGCTGCACGTGAGCTGGCTCTCAGCTGTGCTGTGTGCTTGCACTGTACGCCACCAGACAGCTACAAAACATTTTTACATGACTGATTTCATGACACAGCATGTTTAGAAAAGGCTTAGAGCTCTAGCATTTCCCACGCTTGCATGGATGGATTACCTGCCCATGCTTTATCCTTGGAGGCTGGGGACATCTGCAGAGTCTGGGGCATACCTGTGACCTCTTGCAGGGCAGGGAGCAGCCACTGGTCACAGAGGTCCTCAGGCCAAAGGAAGCCAGAAAAGCAGCAAGAATGATGCAAGGGTTGAGGAAGATGGGGGGACTGCAAAGGGGAGGGCCTTCCCAAAGTGAGTTCTTTCGGAAGAAGACCCACAAACAGGCCAAGGGTTGCAGGGACAACCCTGCAAGATTGTGTCCTGAGAAGGGGAGTAATGAGGGTGTCCACCTTCCAAGGAGGTGTCGGTCCTTCCTTGTACGTATGCCAACAGGAGAGTCCTGTAGAAAGCGAACGTTGCTATTTCTTTTACATAAGAAGGCATTTTTGACAAGAACGAACAGGAAAATTGGTCACGAATTGGTTGGTGTGGCCAGGGCGTTGCCTGTTGTTGACACCAAAGGAGAAATGTGCAGTGTGGCAAAGAGAGAACTATTTGAATGAAAAAGTAAACAGAATTCAAGAGATTTGTGTAAAGACAGAGCAAAGGCAAAGAGGTACGAAGTCATAGTGCCCATGGGTGGCCCATATAAGTGTAGATTCTTCACACGGGATTTTCTCCTTGTGGGAGTCCTGCTTTCTGGTCATGCAGCCAAAGATGTCCCGAGGTTGGCTGAGTACCTCTGGGCACCTGAGGTGCCCAGTCGCTACACTGGAAGGCCTCCCAGCTCTGGGGTTAATCCACAACAGTCTCACACATCGGGCAGGTGTTTTCAGGTAGACCGCTCTCCAAGACAACCACCAAAGGCGTGCTAGACCCCAAGCAGGCATCAAGAACACATCCACATGTGCCACACGGGTTGCACACATCTGCAGTGGGCTGTGTGCACTGTGGCAGGGGGATTACGCCTGGGGCTAGCATCTCCGTTAATGGTGTGAGTAAATCCTCAGAGACTGATGAAGCCCTGAATCATTCACGATGGCAGTATCGCAGACCCCTTCAGAGCACCCGTCCACACTGCTGAGAGTGACAGAGGTGGACACCGTGCTGGTAAACTGAGGCAGTCTTTCCTGATGTACTGAGGGAGAACTGGCCTGGTCTCTTTCGAAGAACTGGCAGCTAGTGAATTCATGCCATTTATTAGTTCTCTGCAGGTTGGGAAGCTCAACACTTCGAACTCACCAGTTATTTCTCTGGATTCCATGGAGTTACATATCATCTTTTGCACTTGAGGGAGCTCAGAGGTTCAGTCCGGGCAGGCCCAGCTTTGAAATTCCTGCACTTGGGCAGATTACCCACCGAGCTACAACATCTCTCCAGCCCCCACTGTGTAATTGCCCCAGTCTTTCCAGTGGGCAAAACTGCATGCCGCTCTGCCCACACTGCACCACGCAGGGCCAAGCTGAAGCTGATTTTCCTTTTACATGTAAGATTTTTGCAGACATTGTAAAACAAATTAAATCCTACAAAGCTATGATATTCTCATACCCAGAAATGGACCTTAGCAGTGCTGAGGTAGCCTGCAACTATCTCCATCAACCTAAAGCTTCTCCTCATTTGCTGTAGTTCCTGCTCATTTACTCCATCCAAGCAAATCTCTTTCACAGCTGCCCAAAACATCTGATTCTTGCACCTACCCACCCACACCCACCCACAGTGCGCTGGTGGTAGAGAAGTGACGTGATGCTGCGGGCCTTCAGAATTCAGTACACAGCACAGGCTGCAGGAGAGCGCGGTAGGGCAGGGTCTCGTTTGTACAGTCGGGTACCAAACTCAGCGAATGGCTTCCTGCTGTAGGTTCATGGTTAGTCAGAGCTGTCCCTCACGTCCAGGACACGCAGCTCCAGCACAAGTGCTAACTGAGCCTGTGCTCCGGCACTTCACTGGTGTCACCAGCTGTGGGCTGGAAAAATGTTTTCCAATGAGACAGATGCATTGATAGGACCTGCAAGCCAGGTCCACCGAGCTACTCCATGAAGCTCAAGACACACAGACATTAACTGAGTAATCTTCATGGTCATCTTAATTTTGTGGCAAGATCATTATAAAGCCTGATAAATTATCCCTTGTAAAATAGTCTGAGATCTTGGAGCATGCTTTGGAATTGCAGAAAGCATTCCTTTCATCTCCTTTATTAATCATGTAATATGCACAAGAGAGACTGATCCCATCACATACCTCTTTATCTCCATAGACCTGTCTTCTCCCCTCTCACATACATTTACTCTGTAAACTTTACCTTTGACAGAGGCTCTGTCTTACGGAATCTCAGCACTCCCAGATATACACAGCATTGCTGGCGTTACGGTGCACCATGGGCTAATTATCTTTCAAAGGGGAGCTAAAGGTTTCTGCTTTCACCTTCCTTTGCTAAGAACCGAGCTCCTAACACACTGGGCGTTGGTTGGTTTGTTTAGCAGAATAAAATTGAAATCTTAACGCGTCTTCAGTGAGACCATGACAGAGGCTGAGCCAGCCTGGCCAGACATGAGGTACATAACAGGTTACTGCAGCTGCTGGAGGAAAATATGTAAATAGCTCTATGGTGATGGGCGCTGAGCCAGCTGCAGTTGGTCTGCGGATTTGAAAATTAGGCGCCAAATGGTTGTTTTGAAAAAAACACCGGGTTTGTTTTCATTAGCGTTTGAGAACAGTGCCAGGTTTTCTATAATAACAGTGCGGGGGTGTGAGCACTGCGTGCTCCCCTCCCACAGCTCCACTGGCGTAGCAATGATCTAAGTGATTCTCGGAGCAGAGTGGGATTGCTCCTGGCTGATAAAGCGAGCTTTGTGAACTCAGAGGAACTGCGTTTCAGAGCCAGTCCCCACCCTCCTCCACTACGCTCTCCAAACTGCCAAATGGCTAAAAGATTAGGGGCTTGCTTGTGTTATGAGGGAACCTGAACTCCGCACAGCGCTGAGAACCTGGGGCTACCCTGGCAGGCTGCAGAGGAGCCTTTTATCTTTGGATCCCTGAAAGCATAACTAGAATGAAATCCAGCTCTGTATGTGAAAGTCAAAACTCATTATGTCAGAGATTATTGGCCCAATATGTCATTAAAGGTGATATGAATAATTCCTTCCTTGATCTTAGATTAATTTTGCTATTTACCTACATAAATAGTAGCTAGCTGTGCACATGAACGCCCTTGGCTCCATCTCCACAGACTCCAGGGCTGCCAGCAGCCTGACTAGAAGGAAATGGTGATATTATTCCTACCTGGCCACCTCATCTGTTTCCAGTGGTGTTTTCACGGTATTTTACTGCCAAGAAATTTGTCTTCCTATTACTTTGGAAGAATTCCTGAGCTATGGGGACCCAGTGAGGAGAAGACTCAGTAGCTAACGCTACCCTGAAGGCTGTGGTGTATCACACAACGCAACACTTCCGTTGCCTGATAAAGGCTGTGAATGAGTTGTGCTGTAGAAAGCCTCTCCGTTGCTCTCGTGTTACAGACGTGGCTCTTTTTGGCGTGTGGTGTTATGAGCAAATCACTGTGTGGAAAAGCGACAAAGTGGAATTGTGGAAAGTTGAGGAGCCCTGAGCACTGACACCCCCCAGCTTCTTCCTTTGCCACTTTTCTGTTGAGATGGGGGGGAAAATATGAGAGGGTTTTTAAATGAAATGCTCATTTCTTTCTGGTCACATGAGATCAGTCTGGTTCCAGTACAAGAGCCTAAAGGGCAACCCAGGCTCTCCTGACAATGAAAGTCACTCGCCTTCCTGCCACAAAGGAGTGAACAATCCCAAGCACAGACCTGAATTCTCTTCCCCAGGCTTGGTTAACGCTTCCCCCAGTGTGATACAGGTTGAATTCTGCCACAGTAAGGAGGTAAATGCTGTAGTAGAAGAATATTATTGTTCAAGGCTCCTGCCAAACATTATATGCCTGGAATTAGAAATAAATACGCCCTCTACACATTACAGCGTGCTGTCTTGTCTTGAAAAAAATCCTTGTTCTACAGACAGTCTGCTGCCCGTTTGCTTTAATCCCACAACTGTGCACCGTGTTCCTCTTTGCTCTTTTTTTGATGTCTCTTAGCAAACTTTCTCATAGCAGATGAGGAAGATCGCATCCGTGACACATGGCATACTATTAATTTTCTCGACTTGCTTTGGTGTTTTCTGTCCTGACACTGCTGGAAGCAATTTTATTCAATGAAAGCTGAAATTCTGAAGCAGAAATCTGTGGTGAGGTATGAGTGCTTTTTCCAGACTTGCAGTCATTGGTAGCAGTTTTTTAAGCACTTAGGCTGAGCTGGATTGAATTTGGACTGATAGGGAAATGTTCTGTGCTACACGTTCAATCCTTGCCCTGTCCTGAAATTAATGAAAATATCTGAGACAATCGATTAAACATTGACAGGCTGTTCAGAATGAGATAAGGAACACAAGGCAGAGGGGAAGTCAGGCGACTACAGAAAAGACAGAAATAATTCTGCTACTAAAGACATACAAATAATAAAGTATAGAATGAGAAAGGGGAGGGCATGGCAGCAGCTGCCGAGAAACTAAAGCAGTTGAGGTAAGAAACAGCAGTGGAAATCCTGCGCCCCCAGATTCGTGAAAATGTCAGAGTCATTATGAAATCCCAGACAGCATCAGAAAACTCGTTACACCCAACTGTACAGGAAACTGGTCAATGACTGAGAAGATGCTCTGCATCAAAGGATACGCGAGGTTTTCCTTTGTCTTTATTACATACTGTAAGTAATCTCCTCATTTATCTGATGGGGGAAGCACTCCAGTGCTAGGCAGAGCCTGTCACTGCTGTCTGTGTTATCTGACATCCCAAAAATCTATTCTTATCCTACCCAGACAGTCAGCTATATTGCAAGTACCTTTGAGCTAGAGCTCTGACACTGAGCCCAGGGCACTTCCAAATTCCTGACTTTATATCGGGGTGAAACCTGTACACGCACCAGCCTTCTCCTGTGCTCTGCTTTCCACAAAGGGTAAAGCTGGGGGAATGGGTGAGGCAGGAGCCTTGGTGTGCTCCAAACAGGTTCCCAACCTGAAAAGCCCAGGGAACGCAGCCCCAGGGATTGCCGTGGCCCTCTGCCACCCCAGTCCAGTAAGGCTGACACACCCTAGATTGTCCCTTTTTGAAACACTAAATGGTCGTGTCCTGGGCTAACACATCAATTCTACCTTCTGAAAGCAGAGAGGGAGTTTATTATAAAATTGTTTTGGGTAGCACTGAACTGTCAAGGTCCTTAATGAAAAACTAATTGCTAAATATCGAGAGACAAATGACAACACTGACTCTGGTTCAGTACTAACCTATGTCATCAGAGGGATCCAACAGGACCAGTATCGGAACAGATGCTAATTCCAGGACTAAAGCATGCATTGTACTCCCTGTAAAACACAGTTGTCTAGTGGCTCTCAGCTTTTGCCCTCCCCTCCTCCCTTGATGCTTTCCTCTCCCCATCCCACCCCCAAACTGTTCTCTTCTTTTTAGCAGAGAGAGGAAAAGTGAACATACATGTTCAGTTAGCAAGGAGGGACACCGGTGCCAAGGATGAAAGTGTGCAAGTGTTCTGGTTACTGCTAAAGAAAGGGACCTTCTAAAAAATGTAGAAAATATTAGGTATTATTATTGAGGCATATTTCAGGATGTATATTTAGAAAAAAATATTTTATTGCAACACAGTTGATATCAGCACTGTGAAAATAACTGGTAACATTAGAAGGAAAAAAAAACCCAAACCTTTGAAACATTCAAAGTTTCTAAGCTATTATCTAACAGACAAACTAATGGGGGAGTTTGGGCTAAACTTCACGAACAAAGGGGATTTACATCTGGATTACATTATCAATCGAAATTAACCAAAAGGTTGAAAAGCATTTCCAAAACATGACAGATGTGCAGAGTATCAAAAATCGCAACAGAAGAAATGAGCTAACCCAAAAATGCTTATACAGAGGCTTTCAGCATTCCTAAAATATTTTTTTCTGGCTTAACGTAACCAAAGTTTATAAATGGTCTTCCATGAATTTGCTGGTGTTGGAAACTGCATGTTGAGAGAGAAAAAGTTCATTCTAAGTGCATGGCTTGACGCTCGCACGCATTTTTTTTTGCTTGCTCGGGGGAAGGCAGCGATGTTTGAAATGATACAGATAGCACACAGGCAGCCCCGGCGAGAGGCGCGGGGCTGGGGGCTGGAGCCGATCCAGGAACAGTTGGGTTACAGTTTGCAGACAGGCGCCAAAATTCAAAAAACGCACTGTACTTCAAATCCAGAGCCGCGGAGGAAAACAATGAGGAAGGAGGCGGCTCCAGGCGCTCCTGGGCTGTCCTTGGCGTGGCTCTGTGCCCTGAGCGGGCAGATGGGGCAGGACCTGACCTCTCTGCTGAGCAAAGAGGCCACAGCACTCTGGGATTTGTAGTCTTTTCTTTCTGCTGCCTTTCCCAGATAAAGTCAAGTCAAAACCAACTTGAATTCAGTCAGAAAGCTGAGTTTCACACCGAGTCGTAGATCATATTATCAGATCTCACTGATAAAGAGCTGATAACAGTGACCTTCAAATAGGGAGGTTGTGTCAACGCCTACAGAAAGGGCATGTGTAGCGATCTATAGGCTTATTTTCATTTTAGCTATCATTCATAAACTCCCTCTAGGTAACCCACTGATACCCCTGGCTTCACAGACACGGTGTGGAAATCCCTGCCCTCAGCTCTCTGTAGGAGATAGAGGTGAAGGAGCAGGAGAGATGATGCCCAAGCCACGGGGGATGGGTGCTCCGTTGTCTACAGAGGAAGCCAGGACAACTATTTTCATATTTAAAGAAGTGCATTCAGGTGAAAACCCACTATTTACATGGGTCAGCTGCTAAAGATATGCAGTGATCGCAAGAGGGACTTACAGCTATTTGCCAACAAGGGTATTGAGCGCCCAGAATTCCTGGATTTATTCTGAGGTTTTCGAATTTGAGGAGTGCTCGATCTTAGGATCCCAGATCCTCCAACATGAGGATTGTCTACCTTCTAGTCTGAGGATAAACCCATTTGCACCTATAATGTTCAGCCTGGCTGCCTACGTTTCTTTTCATATATTGTGTGCAGTATTTTCTTGCTCTCTTTCCTGTTTCTCTATCTAGATCTGTCCTCTCATGCACAGCACTTCTCTGCATTATGCTCATGCTGCTTTTTTTCTTTGCTGTCCAGGTATATGGACGACAGACTTTGAATGTGTTTTTTCTACTTCTCAGGCAGAAAATCTCCCTTTTCTCAGCCTTCCCTGGTAGCCAAAAGCTACAACGGCAGTAAGGGCTTTTCAGCCTCCAAAGTTTTGGGACATGAGGAATTAGCTCATGGGAATGGTAATCCAGTTTATACCGGTTAATGCGCAAGAACTGACAGAAGTTGGGGTATAGTCAGTAAGAATATGTTTTGGGAAAAATAATACTCCAAATCTTTAGGAAGGGAAAACTTCCCGTGGCTTTTAGTTTGTACAAAATTTGGCTGCATTCCCTGGGACTGCAAAAGGATTTCAGGATGGCTTCCTTCTTGAACAGCCTGGTCGGAGACTGGGAGGCGTTGCAACCTCTCAGTAGAACTTTGGAAGCAATTTCTAAAATCTACAAAACGGCACTCCTAAAAATTCACCTTTGGAAATAGCTGATTGGTATTTTTTCTGAGACTCTCCACCTCCAATTTAAGCAAACAACAGGTCTCTGGCCTATAAAACTTCAGTGCTAACAGCAAAGCACAGCAAATTCATGAACAGCTCAAACCGGGGTTATATAACAATGTTTTAGAGAACTAATGTGGAAATATATCCTGTAAGATAAATACTACACAGGTTTCAATAAAACTGTGACTGTGAGCAGCATGGCGTCACTTCTAATCGGCGTGCCGCTCCCAGGGCGTGATGGCGGTCGATGGTTCAGGTGGGTTTGGTGAGTGCGGGGCTTTACGGACAGCATCGTGCTCCGGCAGGGTGGGGAGCGCGCTGCGGGGGGCTTAGGGTTAGGGTTGACCCTGACCTGCACCCACCAACGCCTGAGCGGCTGCTCTGGCTGTGAGCAGCTGCTGACAGCCGAGGAGCACGTGAGGAACAGTCCTGGTGGGTAGCTCTGGTCCCTCCCGGTTTTATTACCAAAAAAATCTTGGCTTCAAGATTGGCCCCTCGCTTCCTGCGCTTTACTCGCACTCACGACAGCCTAATTTTGTATTTTAATACGCAGCACAAGCGACACTTTCGAATGAGAAGCAGACTCGGGCCCGCCGAGCAGCCCACAAAATGGAGGGCGGCCGGGACTGCACCTCCCGGCGCGCCCTGCGGCGCGGCGCGGCCATCTTGGCACCGAGACTTCATTTCCCATGCGGCGCGGCGGCAGGGGAGGCCGATGTCCGCCATTTTACCGCTCCCTCCTCCCCCGGTGCGGCTGGATTGAATGAGCCCGCTGCTCGCCTGCCCGCGATTTGAGCGCTATGTCAGGCACCCCGATCCGCGGCACCCCCGGCGGGACCCCGCTGTCGCCGACTCGTATCTCCCGCCTGCAGGAGAAGGAGGAGCTGCGGCAGCTCAATGACCGCCTGGCCGTTTACATCGACCGTGTGCGGGCGCTGGAGCTGGAGAATGACCGGCTGCTGCTGAAGATCTCCGAGAAGGAGGAGGTCACCACCCGGGAGGTACGGCCCAGGGCGGCGTGCTGGCCCTCGCCCGGCTCTCCGGGGCGGGAGGGCGAGCAGCGGTGGCCCGTTGGAGGCGTTTCCCCCGCTCCGTCCCGGGGAGGGGGTCCGCGGCCCAGAGGCTCGGCCGACCTGTTCCCGCGCAGCGCCTCCGCCTGCCCGCCCGGCGTGGGGCGCGCTGTGGCGGCTCCGGGCGGCCCCGGACTG
>VYZW01041153.1:2932-44781 GCA_013401315.1 Balaeniceps rex | reverse complement strand
TTTTCCGAGGTCTGGGCTGCTACAGCCAGGTCTCCAGGTTTTCATTTCCTAGCATGCACTTAGCACTTGCATCTACTGCAAAGCAGTGTCTTGTATTTAAAGACCCTTAAAAAATGAAAATATAGGCAAGAAATCAAGAGCAGTGGTTATTAAAGACTTAAGCTTCAACCTAAAGTTGTACAATGATCCTTCTCCCCTTATTCGTAATGGTTTAAGTGTTTTGCAGATAGCCCAGAAATAAGCACACTATAAGCATCGGGGCAACATCTTAAGCTCTGTTGAAGGTACCAGGAGGCCAAGGTAGATCCCCATAGTGTGTTGGATAGGAGCCAAGCCACCAGAGGACAACTTAGACCAACATGAGGGCATGGCTGTGAGCAGGGAAGGAGCAAGAGGAAGAGCTTATCTTTGCCTCCTGATTTGACACATATTTGACATGACATCTGTGTTATACATCTGTAATGTCACCATTGGGAGCTTGTAAGTGCTTGTCCTGAGACCTCGGAAAAACTCAATGCACTCTATTTGAAAGCTGAGTTATCCTTTTCAGAGGAGTTTTGCGAGGGTGAAGGAAACCCAGTGGGGTTCCTCACCACTCTCTCCCTCCAGAACCTCAGCTCCAAGCTACACAGTGCTCAGTGAGGCTCTGCAGGGCTGACAGGAGCAATGGGAAGGGTGTTGGAGGCAAATGCAGGTGCTGCAAAATCCAGCAGACACCAGAAGTCTTTCCTGGGGCTGACAAGCAGTGTGACAACACACAGCTCATGGAGGATGTGGTCTACAGGTCATAGCTGAAGTAATTTTGAGGCTGAAGACCCACATGCTCTACTGTCTTGGAGCATCCTGGTTCCTCTATCAACTGAACGTGAACCACTCATTTTGGTTGCGTAGCAATTTGTACTATCATGGCACGAGCGTAAATCAATATACACAGCTGAAGGCAAAGGCTATCAGGGACTGATGCTCAAAGCCACCTGAAGACAGAAGTGAGCTGGTGATGTTAACTATGAGAAATGTTTTATGTTTTCAAAAATTTCAGACTTTTACAAAGGCAATATCTGAGAAGTTTAAGGCTGAGGAGAGAAGAGTGGAGTTGTCTTGCGACCTTAAGCATTGTGTTTCTTAACTTATTCTCCTAAGCACTATTTTTAGGAGCAGATTGGAGTGCAAGAATATTTTACAGATTAAATAGGAAGAAGAATCATGGAATGTGACTAGCTTTGCTGACTTTCCACTTGAAAAATATTGAAGAATTTTTTTGTGTTATTTCCGTTGCTATTTCATTTCTTGGCCCTTTTGAATCACTAAATCATAATGTACACACCAAATCCAAATCTGAAGATCTTCTTCCTCCCATATTTACATCTAATCAGGAACAAAAGTCATATTTTTATTGTAAACTTTATATTTTAAGTACTTTAATAATGCGTGCATCATTCCTACTACCTAATTCATACTTAACATTTCTATGAGCTCTCATCTGGTTTCTAAATCCAATGTGCGTGTATGTTCAGTGCAGCTGCCTGTGGGTTGCAATATTGCTGAAGAAGCTATTTAAACTTCCAATTATCCCAACTCAGAAAACCCTAACTTGTGGGGTTAGCTTGCTCTAAACAATTAATAGATTGCATTACCTGGACTTCAAATCTGCCTTTACTGAATGCTAAACAGTTTGCGTGCAAGACAGTATTGAAGCACAGTTCGGCTTCAGAGGAGCTAGTTCTGCAGAAATGTAGCTGTTTTGTTTACATGTGTTATTGCCTGAACAATTGTACTGAAAGTAGAGAAAAGTATCAGCAGCACAGGTCTTTTTATACATGGAGAGAAGTATGCAGGAAAAGTTTGAAATTTGTGGCTTATGGGGTGAATATAAGCTTTTACAGCTCATTTCCTTGGTAAATCTGCCCCTGCTTAATTCTAATGTCAACTCTGACAAGCCCATGTTTCAGCAGAGTAAGAATCCTTGACATGGTTAATGGTTTAGTGAATAGGTTTTAGCAGTCATTGCAAATGTAAACCTCCCTTTTACTCTTATCCTTCTCCCTTCCCTCTCCCCACTCATAACTTTCATGGAAATTGTTTTTGCATGATGGCATCCTCAGGGAAATGGTGTCAGAAGATTATGGGAAGATTTGGCAAAGTTACAAACTAAGAGACATGCAGAGGATCTCAAGGGGATTCAGTCTGCAGCACTGCCGGAGAGATAGTGCGATAAATGCTTCACTGATTACTGACTCATGTGAGTCAGTGGGGAATCAGACTTGTTTTTCTCACTTTTCTCATTGGTAAAATGAAGTCCTCAACCAGGACCTTAGTTACAAGGTAGGAGGGATGCTAGAACTATTGAGGCAGACCTGGGGCACAGGCAACCTCGCAAAGGTAGGGAGGTCCCATTAAGCTTTTGTGTGTGGCACAAATTAAAGATAAAGTATGCACAAGCCAGAGATGAGTTTGGTGAGGACCTGAGAGCCTTTGCCACCTGCAGCGCCGAGCTTATGCTGGGCATTCAGGAGAGTCTGTCATGCTGCATGTACTGCACATGTAGGGATGGGACTTGGCACTATGGAGACACATCTACACTTGCATGTGTGTCAGCAGGGTGTCTAAGGCTCCCTCATAGCCAGTGAAGTCACTGACACCTAAGAAGTAATTCTGCTCACATAGGCTTCAGCACTGTTGCCCAGGCATAAGGCATTTAAGATGCCCCTACCTGAGACATCAGCCCACGGTAGACAGGATGACATGGGAGAAGCAGTTGGGACATGGGTGGTGGGAGAAATGCTAGAGCGTCTGAAACAACACTAGATGCCTATGTTCTAGCCAATTACTCAGGCTCCTGCTAGCTGGTCTACTGAAAAATCCCCAACTCCATTGAATACACTGGGGCTCCTTTGCCTGGCAGGGGAGGTTGGACACCCAGTGCGCGTATGGCCATCTAGATTTAGGACTCAGCCCCAAAGTGGATCTTCCTCCCTGCCACCTGCCCAGGTCTTCATTAGCAGAGCCCTAGTTCCTCCCTTGGGACAAAAGAGAAATGCTGAGATCATCTGCCCTAATAGCAAACTCCAAAAGGATGCCAATCTGATGTCTGAGCACAAGAGGTTGGTCAGTACTATCCTTTGAATCGTGGGAACCCATCCGACTGCATTAGCCTGCAGCCCACTACTGTGCACTGAAACTAAAATGAAATGCATGTTATATGGGACCACAGTGCTTCCTTCAAGGCTCTGGTTGTAAAGATAATAATGACAAATCATCAGTAGTTTAACAATAGTCTAAGGATAGTAATCATCTGTGCCTTGGATGGTTTTCTTTTGTTTCAGTTAGAAGGCATATTTTAGTCTCATGCCACTGCTGATTTATCACAGTTCATTACAAGTACACAGAAAAAAATAATGAACTTCTGAGTACAATGAGAAAAAAAAAAACATTTATGAAAAACAGCATGAGATACAGACAGGCTCTTTAATTAGGTGAACTGCAGGTGAGTGACAAGTGTTTTTTCTAAAAAGGAATAATTGAATGCAAAAAATTGCAGGAGGAAAATAATACATTGGGTTTTGACCATTTTTAAAAAACTAGGTCTTTTAGTTTAAAGAAGAATTTCAGGCACATGGTGCAGCACTGACATCAGAAAGGTGTGTTTGCTACTTTTTAAGAGACATAATTGCAGCTATTGGCTTTAACTCTCAGACTTTTCAAGACAATAGTTACAGAATTCAGTTTGGAAATGAAGTCCAGAGAAAAGGGCAAGATACTGGTCAGAATGAACTGATTATACAGTTTAGCATTTCATGACTGAACAAAACAAGTTCACTGAGAATGATTTAAACAGTCGTGATGCTAACAGATCCTCTGGTCAGACAGACAAGCTACAAATAGAGTTGCTTGGAAATTTTCCATATGAGTGGTTATTTTTAATGGGAAATTCAGCTTTCTGCAGAAAAAAAGAGAATCACTCACACTGGGAAAATCAAACAGTAATGAGTAGTTTCAATTGATTGAACTAAATGGAGCTGACCTAGAATGTTTCATTTCAGTTCAGTTCTTCAGAAGATGACATTGGCTTCCTAGCAGTAAGCTCATTGCTTAATGGTAGGTGTAGTTTGAGGGCCTGGTCCCTTCCATAATCTGGGCTTCCCAGAGAACCACAGCAGTTTTGGTATCTCTATCAACATGTGCATTTCCAAGGAGTTTAATAAATGAAAATAAACATTTTATTTTGTGTAACAATAAATAATTTAATCTCAGTTTAAAAAAAAAATCATTTTGCAACAAAAACAGAAGTTGAAACATTATCATCTTCTATGGGGTAAAAACTCTGAAATTTGCTCCTTGTGGCAAAAAAGCCATTATGATGTTGCTTCTCATCTCCTTGTTTAGGTTGGTGTAATTCAGACCCTGCTAAAAAATCATAGCTCTGCAGCCCTTGTTCAGTTCTCTACAGATTTTAGCATGCACCACAACTTTTAATAGTACTTTTAAGACTCTTTAGCAACACAGAGACTGTTATAGCTGGGATGGTGGCTAGCCAGCTATGTAGTCATTGCATCCCTGTGAATCATTGCCTAATGCAAAGGGCTAGTTTTTTTTTTTTTCCCAGATGAGTTGTTAGGAAAAAAACCTTTATTCTCTCCTGTAGTCCTGCCACACACAGAGGGGTAAGTGACGATTCTGAAGTTATCACTTGGCCTGGAGCTAAGTATAAGCAAACTAGGCAATTATTTAGTGCAGCAAAACGTGAGACATTAAAACAGCTGTGATGTCACTGCCTGTGTCAGAGCTCAGAAAGCCAAGCTGGCTGCTGCCTTTGAAAGGCCAGAGGGTGCACAGTGCAGCTAGCCCTGGGGCTGAAAAGCAGCAGTGTCCTCAGGGCAGTGGGAAGTTTGACTCCCCAGAGACCAGCCCAGGAGGTCTTGAATGTTTCCAGGGATGGGGCCTCCACTACCTCTCTGGGTAACTCATTCCAGTGCTTCACCACCCTCATTGTAAAAAATTTCTTCCTTATATCTAGCCTAAATCTCCCCTCCTTTAGTTTAAAACAATTACCCCTTGTCCTGTCACCACAGGCCTTGCTAAAAAGATCGTCCCCATCTTTCCTATAGGCCCCCTGCACTGAAAGGCCGCAATAAGGTCTCCCCGCAGCCTTCTCTCCTCCAGGCTGAACAACCCCAACTCTCTCAGCCTGTCCTCGTAGGAGAGGTGCTCCAGCCCTCGGATCATTTTTGTGGCCCTCTTCTGGACCCCCTCCAACAGTTCCATGTCCTTCTTGTGCTGAGGGCTGTCTGTCCCACTTTTGCCCCTTCTTCCTCCTCTCCCTTTTCTGTGGCAAGAGGCCAATGCCTGGGCTTGTCCCAACACCACATCCTACTGATGGCAAAAGGCAGTTTTGCCTCCACTGATAAGAAATCTTGAACAAACCTGAACAAAAAGGTCTTTGCTGTTGCAAAGGAGCTGTGAAGCAGAATATCCTTAAAATGGAAGTGCACACATAAGACTCATTTGCACAACACCCTCTGTAGTGTTGGAGCACTTATCTCATTTTGCTGACTTGAAGTGGGATGGTGTGCAGGCTTTCTTGTTGCAAAGAGCTTACACCTTTTTGGCTGGGATTGTGCATGGATGACTATTCAGTTACCCTTGCACAGTCTAAGTAACACTTAATTCCTTTCAGTCACAAATTATATGCTACTACTTAACAATAGGAAATACCAGCCACAAACTTTCCTCCCTAAAACCAAATTTAGCAAAGACACATGCAAATGGGACCCAAAAAAGAGTTGGTTCAAGCCTCTGAAATAAATCCTTCTCATATCTGAGAATGAAGAGAGATCTGAAGAAGAAAGTGTTATCCTTCTCCAGCTACGGTAATCATGGCAATGAATTTCCTAAATTAAGTCACTTCATAAAGTCTTTCATATAGTACTGAATTCTTCAATAAAATAACTGCTTTAGATGCCAGAGTCATACTTTATATATAATTCCTGTACTGAAGAGATGTCCTTGCCTCTTCTTGTGGTCCACAGAAAATATGCAGATCTTCTGCTGGCACCTCTGCCTAGAGGTGGCTTTCGTACCAGAGAACGGTATGTGTCAGGTCAGTGGACGGGGCTGCGGATCAGCGGATTCACACCAGCAGATGGGTGGAATAGCTTTAACCTTCCCTCCTCCCTGGCTGGCCCCAGTCCACAGCTGACTGTGGTGGGCAGAACAAGAGTGTGATCACAGCTGCTTTGCACTCTACATTTTGGGCCACTTCCAGAGGTACCACAAATAGGCACTTTTGCCACAGTTCTTTCAAGTGAATTTGCTTATGTTTCTGTCACTGAGCAACAGGTACGATCAACTTTGCAGTGATCAGGACTGATATTCAGTGGAATATTTGTAATAGTCCTCTAAAAATAGCTCATGTTATTAGGTAGAGAACATTTTAGACACAAAGTCAGACATGTAAAAGGGCTGCGTTTAGTAGTCAGAAAGCAAATTGAGAGCAGAAGTCTAAAAAATGATCGTGCTGACAGGATGTGAATGCATTTGGCTGCACCCTATGCTTCGGGGGCTTATCATGAGTGGAGTGCTGGTGCCTGGATGTGAATCATCCAGCAAATATTGCAAATAACGTGTTCCGCATTGCCAGATTATAGGTCTAAGCGGAAGCATCCTTGGCATACGTACCACTGAAATGATGAACAGGTGCCCACTATAAACCTGAGTATTGAGTTGCAGAAACAGCCCTCTGGTGTGCACCTCACTCCTGTACTATTAAATATATTCCAGACTTCTTTAATTGTTCCTGCAGGGAGCTCAAAATTGTTTGTATACAGAAAAATAATTCCTCGGTTTGTTCACAACTGTGTTTGAAGCAGCACGTTATTATTTCTGAGAGAATGAAATAATCAGTGACACAAAATTATAGTTTCCCTGCCTAGAACAGCATTCCCTTCAAATAGGATGCCAAGAACAATGGAGCCTCAGAGGGTATTTATAATAGGGAAGGAAATACTATGAGTATGCTAGACTGAAATCCATGCTCTATGTCATTTCTATGTTCTGTCACAGGCTTCCTGAAAGCTGCTGCACAAATCACTTTGGACAATAATTTTCTCATTATTCAGGTGCCCAGTTCTAACTGAAAATGAATTCAGCACCTAAATACTCTTCCATTTCTATTCATAGTCCATTTGCAGCTGTGTCGCTCCTGTCAATAGGACTAACAGCGATGCTCTGATGACAGCAACGCTGAAAGCCTCTGAGCCACTCCCTGACTATATTGCTACCACACTGCTGAGGATACTGCAAGGACCAGAATGGATTTTAATATGAAATTTGAAAAGACAGCATGAATTTGGCTGGCTAACAATGTGAAAGGCTGTTTTAAACACAGTTATCAAGCTGTACATTAAGAAATGCAGAAATGTCTTTTACAAAGAGAAAGCATTAGGGCAGATGATGTAAAGGGGCAGAAAATGCAGGGACAATGAACAAAGAGTAGACACCATACCAGCAAACTCCTGTCTTTTAACATCATCATATTCTGTCACTGCTTTTTGGCTCAGGCAATTTTCCAGCTTTCAGGGTTTCAGTTTGCATTCAAGGAGTGAGCGTCTGGACTGTTCCAAAAATGAGCACTGAACTGCAGAAGTGGTTGGTCAGACATGTTTGGTCATTGATGCCATAGTGATCTGTGGTGAACGGCCTTAAGGAATCACAGACACTTTTTCCCATCCCATAGTTTGTTGACCTAAGAGTTAAGTTTCTCAGTTTCAGCACCAATTCTTACAGACTATGAATTATATAATAATATATAATATATAATAATATATAATGATTATACCTGCCACCAAGGTCATTGGAAAAATCAGTTGCAAGACTTATTTGCAGCTATCCAACTTGGCCTGTTCAAATGCAGATAAGGTCACCTTTAGTTAATAAAAGTTGTGGGAAAATCTCATGTACATCATCAATTAAAAGTATGCAGAAGTTTTTATAGCTCTGAGTATGCAAGTTTGTGACAACCCAGGATCCTGCGATTTCTGTCTGTCTCCCTGATGAAATAAAAGCCAGATATATGGAAGTTAGCGTTGGTGAAAGTGACTTTAAGATAATACTGTGTCATCATTTTATTAAAAGGTCAATAAAAAAATCCCATTAAAAAGATAAGTGAAAAAATCCTAAGTGCAATCAGATGTTCAATATTCACCCCTCAGCAAGATTCAAAAAGGACATTCATGCTTTTAAGTTTCTTTAATAATCAGTTTCTTCTCTTCTTGGAAGAAAGTCAATATGCTAACTTTCAGAACTGAGCTGTAGGTCAAATGTTTTTTCTTTTGACTGTTAAAGTCTCAGAGAGAAAATATTGCTTAAGAGAGAAAATATTGCTTAAGAGTTGATCAGGATGAAATCTGTTTGAAGTGAACAGTTTTGAATTGTATAGAGTACCTGCATACATTTATGTATTTATATAATGTTGGCATGGCAATGTGGCAATACAGCTATGCTTTTCACATCACTAATTTTGCTGAAGTTAGTACTGATAAAATGGTTTTGTACGGCCAGAAAGTCTTAGAAATTATGTGTGCTGATGGGCTATGTCTGGTTTTATCCTCCTACTGTACTGTCTCTCCCATGGAGCACTATTGCACAGTGAGGATTGCAAACAGGAGAAAGTTATTGGGTTTTCCCTCATTTAGCACAGAAGGCTGAGCTCTCTGAGCCATGCTGTCCAGCATGACAGCCACAGAAAAGGAGTACAGACAGAAAGGTGGGGAAAAAACCAGCAATTTCTGGTGTTTAGATGGATTTCTGCCAGCACTGGGACCAAATGTGTAAAGCCTGAGGAGCAATGACTCTGTTCGATGATGCACGAAGGCTGGGTGAGGAACTTCAAAGAGGGTTGTGGGTGAGTAGGAAGGTGCCAGTGGGAACATGATCAGGAAGGGAGGCTGCACCTGCAGCCAGCTTCAGAAAGGCTGCAGCACAGCTACAGCCTTCGGCTTAGGACAAGGCTCCCTAAGGCAGCAGAGCAAGGCCAGCAAGGGCCAGGCACTCACATCTGCTATAGCCCAGGCAGGGGGGCTTCATATCCCAATCAGGCTAATCTTTGAGTCCTGCTATTTACCAATCCAACAAAAAACATAACTAAGCTGACTAACCTTCTACACTCTTATCTTTCCAGCAATCTTGACACAGAAGAGCTCTGCGGTAAGTTCCTTTTTGGGCAAGAACATAATCTATGCCTGCAGCAGCCCTGTGCAAGTGAACATACCATGTGATACAGGTTTTTTTTCTGTTTAATCTTTGTAGCTCAGACAGAAAATAACTTCCATTGAAAGAACTCCTGGGAAAATGCAGAAGGCTTATAATCTTTTCAGACCCTGTCATTCATTACATGCAGAAATTACTTTGAAAATATTTTTCCTAATCAATACTTCACATTCTCTGAGCTTCAAGATCTGTTCTGATGTAAAGACAGATGGACAACATTTATCTTATTTCCCTTTCAAGCAAGATATTTTTTCTGGTTAGTTTATCACTTTCAGAAGTATGAGTGCTTTAGCAATTTTGAAAGAGATTGTCATATTAGTACCCCACCGGAGGAAAGTTCATTACTTTCCTCTAACTTAAGCCAGTGAGAACAGCAAGTTCTATCATCTTTCATCACAAAAAAAAAAAACTCCTGCAAGACCTAGAATTTGCCCCTGTTACCCATTTCTATACCTCATTCTGGGCTGTGACTCATTTCCCCACAACCCTGTTTGTTCTCCAGCTGATCTTACAGCACCTGATTTAGAAGTGCTGCTTGCAGCAAATAACAATTCACAGAAAATTTCTGCAAGTCCTCCCACAAAATGTCAAAAAAACAGTTATACTTGTCAAAAACAGCCTATTTCTGAGGGAAAGATGGTAGCCTGATAAATTTTCCAATGGTCAACAATGTTGAAGACCTATAAAAGCTGAAAATACTGTCAAGTTGAATGCCAGCTCATCTATTTACCTACAGGGTGTCTCTACCCACAGCCAAGAACCCACTGAAAGGCACCTCAGCCTGTGGCTTGTAAATATATGACAAGAGACTCAGCTGAAGTGAATTGGGCTGTGATGACTTCTGCTGGTTGAGAATTTGGCCAAAATTATATAAAACTGGCCAAGGAAGACAGGTGGGTTTGTTCCACAAGGGTTTTACTGCTGATGATGTTGACCTGGAGGCTTACAGGTTTGCTCAACACCTAATGCCACCAGCCACCTCAGGCTGGCTAGAGGGCTGAGGGGGGTATTAGCCCACTGCTGGCTCTGTTTACTGTCTGTTTTGATTAAATATGGGCTGCTTCAGCTGCCTTTTAAATCTTTCATAGGTTGCCACTAGGGTGTTTCTCAACTGTGAATCTGGTACTGAGTTTACTCAACACATATTTAAGCTAGTGATTATACAGCTCTTTCTGAGTTATCTCAGTTCTCCTCAGAAATGAAGCTTCACTTTCAGGATACTAATTCACAATACATTTTCATTCTAAATCATTTTATTCAACCTCTCAGCAATACCAGCTTATGTCACAGTGTTCCTGAAACTTTATGCTTTCATGACTCCCCTGAGATGCTCATGCTGACCTCTTAAAAGCCTCAAAGTATTGCTGTTTATTATTTCAAAAAGCTCCTATCTAATCTTGTTCTTCCTGTCTGCCATTTAGATGTTGTTTTTCATGCTCTTCCAGGTGATTTGATGTCTAAATGCCTTGTGTAACACAGTCTCTAACTTTAACTTAATTTTCTTTCTTTCTTTTTCACACTTGTTCCTTCCTGTGCTTCCCTCTGTTGTATTTTGCTGCATTGACCAAATGGGAACTCGGGTCATGATTTCCCAGGGTTGCCTCCTCCTCTCACAGTAATCCTTCTGATTGAATTATGCACCCTGATTTTACATCAGATCTTTCTGTTAAAATGTCATTTGCTTTGAGCAGCTACGCAAGGACATATCACACAGAATCACAGAATCTTTTGGTTGGAAAAGACCTTTAAGATCATCAAGTCCAACCGTACCTGTCCACTGCTAAACCATGTCCCTAAGTACCTCGTCTACCCGTCCTTTAAATACCTCCAGGGATGGTGACTCAACCACTTCCCTGGGCAGCCTGTTCCAATACTTGACAACCCTCTCCGTGAAGAAGTTTTTCCTAATATCCAATCTAAACCTCCCCTGGTGCAACTTGAGGCCATTTCCTCTTGTCCTATCACTTGCTACTTGGGAGAAGAGACCAACACCCACCTCGCTACAACCTCCTTTCAGGTAGTTGTAGAGGGCAATAAGGTTTCCCCTCAGCCTCCTCTTCTCCAGGCTAAACAACCNGCTCATATTCAGTCAACTGTTGACCAACACCTCCAGATCCCTCTCCGCCAAGCAGCTTTCCAGCCACTCATCCCCAAGCCTGTAGCATTTCATGGGGTTGTTGTGGCCCAAGTGCAGGACCTGGCACTTGGCCTTGATGAACCTCATACAATTGGTCACAGCCCATTGGTCCAGCCTGTCCAGGTCCCTCTGTAGAGCCTTCCTACCCTCAAGCAGATCAACACTTCCTCCCAGCTTAGTGTCACCTGCAAACTTGCTGAGGGTACACTCGATCCCCTCGTCCAGATCATTGATAAAGATGTTGAACAAAACTGGCCCCAACACTGAGCCCTGGGGAACACCACTCATGACCGGCCTCCAACTGGATTTGGAATAACTTATGTTATTTCCATGATTTTTGTCAAAAGTATTTTGCATGCATCATATTTGTTGAAAATATAATCACGGTACCTGGGACTAGAAGCTTATCTGGCCAAATCATGGTCTCTTCACTTCTCAGAGAGAAACAGTGGTCTCAGCTGACTGCAACTCACAAAAGCCCCCCCGCTTGATCTTATCTCCTCTAAGGGCGTTATCAATGTTACTCATTTTCGTATCAATGTAATCAGATTTACTACGTACACAAGAAAACTTCATTTCCTGCTAGAAACTGTAAAGTAGACTATTAAACTGAAAATCCAGTTTAGAAAGACAATGTAGATATTTTGAAAGTAGGTCTCTTTCAGCTCTCAAACTGATATTTTAATTTTTTGTCAATTTGGCAACTCATTTATTGAAAGAAAGTGTTTTGAAACACTGATTTTGGTATTTTAAGTACTCCAAGAATGATTTTGAGGGAAATCATAAAAAAATTAAAAATAAAATCATCCCTTTCTTTGTAACTCTTGTTCATTTTATATATTTAGATGGTTAATAATACCATAACTGAATTCAGACTTGATAAATTTGGTATTTAATGAAATATTGATTTTTCAGGTCATGAATAGGTGACGTGGGTTTTCTTCTTCTTTTAGAATATTTTTCCCAGCACTTAGGAGAGTACGAAAATGTTCTATCTGTCTTGGAAGACTTAAACATAACCATACTGAAGGCAATGGACAAAACAAAGAAAGTAAGTAAAAACGGTGAAATTTTCTTTACATTGTATATTTTATTTATTTGAACATGTATCCAGTATTTTTCTTATCTAGATAAAGTTACTAATTCATATTTAACTTCTTCCACATATACATGTTTGTAGCAAAAGTCCAGTAGGAAAAGGCTTGTCAAAATGGTTGAGTATCAAAGCTGTAAAGTTCTGTCTGCAAAGTGTTACAGTTTGGATATAAACAAAACTGTCTTTGTGAATGATCTGAAGAATGTTCTTCATATTGTCGTACCAAGAGAGGGTTCCATGTCCCATGCCAAATGTGGGTATTATCAGCATATCAACGTTTGAAAATAGTCTGGATTAGAAAAAATAATCCAAATTTTTGAAGTAGAAAGCATATTCATAAAAGATGCTAATGACTTAAACTATATTAACGACTACCATTAAATTAGGTAGGCAAGAGTCATCTGGAGACATACTGGGGAGTCATATTCGTGTCATTGTTAAATGTAGATTCCAGGATAGTTTAAAAAGATTAAAAAGGGCTGTAATATCTCTCCCTGTGTTCCCTGAAGCTGAACCCCAGTACTTTTATGATTCTAAAACCATCATTATGGTCATACCTGTTCGTATGTTCATACCTGCTCATTCATACCGCATCTCGGCTCGATGTCTGATCAAAGTGCATCAAGACATTGGCTAATATGCTCCTTTTCCCTTGCTGAACAGTTAAATATTCTGTGCAAGGTGGAACAGCTTCAAAAGGTGAGGGAAAGCACAACCCAAGGAAAGAAGTGAACCTAGATCCTCTAGACCCAACTCCAGACCTGCACCACTGGTCAGGCTATTCACTGGAAGGCTAGCTGTCAACAACAGAAATTTCAGCCAAAACTATTTATGGAGATCCTATGGGAGGAAGAACTGATTTTTTCAGTCAATCAATGGAGAGATCAATGGGGAGAAAGCTGTGCATCTCTAGCAAAGCTGTTATCTTTGGCATTCAGGTGTTTGCAAGGTGTTCATACATTTTACATGAACTGCCAAAATAAAAACCTGAAAGTGTAGCTTGCTTATTTAGAGCTTGAGCCAGTAAGCTGGATGTCTCTCTGTTCATGCTGTGCGTCTTCCACTCCTAATAAAGTGAATGTGCACTGACTCACTGACTCATTGGGCCGGATGCTGAAAAGCAACAGATTAATTTATTCTAGCCATGCATAATGTTTTAAAAAATTAGCCACGTATATAAACTACTGCTAAAGGGCAGAACATGTCATCTGATAACTACTGGAAGTAAATAGAACACGGCATTTAAGAATTACTTCAGAAGTTAATTACAGAGGAGGAGTCCCAGCAGACTAATCAGAGTTGTAAGAAGTAAGCATTGGGCTGACTAGAAAATGGATAAGAAATCTGGAATATTAATAAGTTTCATCTGTCTGCTTGAAGAACCCATCTTAAAAAAAAAAAAAAACACACCACAATTTCTTTGGATTTTATTTTCCTGACTGAAGATTCAAGCTTAATGGGTTTTCTCTCTTTCAGGAATATCCCAACTGACTATTTGTTAGAGGTGGCAGAACGAGAGCAAGGCTAACACTGGAAAAAATACTTTTAATTCCAATTAGTAGACACAGTGTGTGAACACAGTCAAACAAAAAATTTGTCCTCAAATATTCTAAAATAGAGCTTTCTGCCAAGGATATGCCCAGCAACTACAGTTTTGTATGGGAATTAAATTCTCAGTTCAAACTTGGGATTATTCACAACAGGAACTCAGTTCTCAGGAAACAAATAGGTTATGTGACCCAACTACCTGATTAATCATTGGAGTGCAAGTAATAAAGTTGCCATCTTAAATAGTCCAAGCTTTTATTGAAGTCTGAAATCTGGAATATATCCACCTAAAATCAGAGCTGGAGGTGGAGCAAAAGCTAGTTAGCATATTGAGATAGCATGGTTAAATGATGTTCATCACCAGTGACACACACTAGATGCGATGTAGCTCCTAGCTCAGGTTGACTCTGCAGGTACTTAGAAATGGGAGGTCTGGTTATGAATGGCCATTGGCATGTACGCAGAGCAAGGCTTGGGTTTCCCCTTCTAGTGCGAAATAAAACTTTGTCATTGCTCTGCCATTGCAGCCACCTAGTCCCTTAAATAGTCACTGGGTAATGGGAGCATTTATTACGATCTTCTAAGCCATCATCTAGTTGGAAAATTCATACATAGAAAAAAAAAGCCTAGAAATGAGGACCTACGCTTTGACAGCTACAAATACATGGTGTATCTACCATACAGAAATCTGTATTGGAAGTTTCCAATGACTAGGACCAAATTTCCCAGGACCAAATTCTCCTATTAAAAACAAAAAGTAAAAACTTCTCAGATTGAACCTGAATTCCACCCTGCAGAGCATGGGGCTGACTACAGACCAAGTCCTCAGGGTTGCCGTGAGCTTTCCATCCCCTCTGGCTTTTCATGGACTGGAGAAAGCTCAGCATCTCTAACTATCAGTCTCTGCTGAACTTCCCCAGAGTGGGTGCCACTTCAGGTAGGCAGCTCATTCGTCTTACATGTTTGGGGGGAAAAAGGAGCAACTTGGTACTTCATTCATTTTATTTATGCTGTTTAGAGTCAGATAAACAATCACCACTCAGTCCTTCCTATAGAAAATCCCTGCTTTCCTACCAATTCATGTTGCCCGTACTCAGTAGGTACTTTGCACGAGAGGCAGTTGCAGAATTGGAGCCCTAGAAAAAATGTTCAGCTTCAGTTTCCAAGGAAACCCCGGAGAAGGAAGATGTGTCAGTCTTCAACAAAAAGCTGAACAGTGGATCAGAAAGTCTGAAAAATCTAAATACCTAATCTATAAACCCTCCTTATTCCAGATATAAACAGAACTGGAAATTAAAAAAAACAAAATTAAATGTAGTTTAATGTACTTTTCTTTACTTTTTGGTGTACATTAATCTAAGTTTGATAACACCAAAGTGTGTGGCATTATTTGACTCATATCTGTAAATCTAGCACAAAAGTGTGCACCAAGTAGCTTTTGCACATGAAATAAATTTGACTCCGTGTTGTCTTGTTTCAGTTTTGAAAATCGCATGCATTAATAAACAAATACCTTCAGCTTTGTTTACAAAGATTCCCAACCTGTTCAGCCTTTAGTCAGAAAGATCTCTCACCAAGAACAACTGGAGTTTGTCTTGGCTACGGACTCCTGGATTTAAATCAAGATCAACCAAATTGTCCCCATCACTCCAAATTATTTCCGTGTGTAGATATTTTTAACCCAACAGAGTAGCAGATAACTGACTCTTGCAAGTTATTTACAGCATAATTTCTGTGTACTTTATTGCCCTCTGCGGTTTGAAAGGGTTGTCAGCACAGCTTTCCTGAACTGAGCTTTTCTGCAGTCTTCCAGTCCTGTGCTATCTGAAAGTGAAAATATTGAGTCATCTATGGGAGAAAATATTCCAGTGTGTTAGCAGGTTCAAGAAACTTTGAAACCAGACTTCCTTTCACCATTCTGGGGCCAGGTTTCTCCAGCCTATCCAAACTAAATAGCACCTGAGAAGACAGGAGGCCCTCGGTGGTGTAGGAGAGGTTCATGCTCCATTGCTTGAAGGGAAGGTGCTAAGCTAAAAATGCAGAGAAATAGGTATAGCCAGAAACATCTTTCAGCAGGGAAAAGACTGAGTTGCATTTGCAAGCAACATACTTTTAATACAAAAGACATCTTACCAAAGGATGCTGGGGAAGCTCCAGCCCTTCTGTTTTGGTACCGGTCTCTCGTGTTTTATCCTTACACAAGGAAGGGAAACACATATCTGAGGATTTTTATGGACTTACGGCATTTGATATTTGATCATTTCTCTCCTTAGGGTGGAGTTGCTTTTGCAAGAGTGGTGAGGACAGATTATTCATTGGTGTCAGTTGTTTTTATTGTACCTGCCAGGTTGATATTTTCCTGATCAAAGTACAAGCTGGGATAGTTCTATATATCTTGTTTCTTCTTCATCTTATGTACAGGAAGCATTAAAAATTAAACACTCGGCAAAACTTTACAAACACATTGGAAGGCTTGTTTCTTTAAGCCTTTTTTCTCTGACATCTTTTATAGCAAAACACAGAAACATATTTAAATAAAATATTTAATCTTAAATTTTTTATTACCCAAATAAACATAACTTTTTCAGCAAGCTCATTTTTATTACATTCTGTAGGTTGCAGTCACATATAAATACAATGAAGAGAAACTTTGCAACCCGCAGCACAGAACATAAAATCTGTTACTGAGAAAAGATAGATAGATAGATTAAAAAAAAAGGTAGATAGATAAAAATAGACCAGTTTTTTTAAGGTGCTTGACATGTTGGTTCCATTGACTTGTGAATACTGAAAATCAGAAACTTACAGACTAAAGAACGTGTCTTCCTCAAGTTATCAAGCCATAAAATTGTTGCTATTTGTCAGCTATTCAGTAAGAATAAGTTCTATCATTTTTATTTCTGGTACTGCTATAGTTTATTGCAAATGCAACCTCCTGGTGGTGGAGAACTATTCTGTACTCAGTAAACTAGCAAAAGCTCATTTAATCACCACAAATGTAATTTTCATCTGAAATGAAGTTGGCAATATAGAAGTATTCAGGGGTTTAAACAGGCATCTAGTGGCATTTTAGAAAACCTGGGGTATTCAAGGATGTCCAAGATGTCTGCACAGGCCTGAGAAATAGCACACAGGGCCTCCAGGATACCCAGGGGCAGGAGGAGACCCTCTTCTGGGGCAGCAGCTGGAAACCAGGTGGGTCTCTGCGGGGCACCAGACTCCAGTTTAGCTACTTGAATACCTCTGAGGTCTCTGAAGGGTTTTTCCCAGGGGAACCGTCCCCCAGAGGAAGAGCTGGTGATGGCTTACCCTGAACTGACAGATCAAAGTCATATCACCCATTTGAAGTTCACTTTATTTCACCAGCTGAAGAGCACTCTTCTCTCCCCTTGCCTCCTGCCTTCCCTTTTGCCAACAGCACAGGGTCATTTTCCAGCCAGGACTGATCCCCATGTGTCCCCACTGGCACTGGCACTGGCAGCCGCACAGTGAAGGCTGGCAGCAGAGGCTTGGGAGGAAGCAGGGACCATTTCAGATGATTTTAAATCCCCTGCTCCCTAGGGCAGTTTATGCTGCAGTGTTGCTGAAAGTCTAACCACAGCTGGCTGGTGGCCAAGTGACTGTGCCAGGAGGATTTCAGGATGGGACACGTTTCTTGCTCCGTGATTTCAGTGACCGTTGGCTTGAGCCTCACCTAGCCCATAGTCTATCACAGAGCTGACAACGATCTTGACGTACACCGTACCAGCTCTTAACTTCCTGCAGTAACAACTAAAATTCAGACTTTTTGAACTGGCATATCAGCGAAATGGTGGGAGTTGGGAATCACTGAGAGGAACTGAGCTTCCTTGGGAGATGCTTCCTTGGGAGAGTGGCACTAAGTACC
This sequence comes from Balaeniceps rex, assembly GCA_013401315.1. NCBI lineage: Eukaryota > Metazoa > Chordata > Aves > Pelecaniformes > Balaenicipitidae > Balaeniceps > Balaeniceps rex. The sequence goes on along the minus strand of VYZW01041153.1, from coordinate 26,850 downwards.
CATGTAGTTGTTTCTTTTTCCTTGCAAATGAAGGCCACCCTGTGAGCTGCCTCAAAAATTACTTAAGACCATCATACCTGTTGTAAAAGTGATCTGACCTCCAGCAACAAAAAACTTCGTATCTAAGCTGTTTCTTAGGTTATATTGGTTATATTTATTAGATCATATATTTTAATTTCAAAAGGAAATAATGCAATAGATTCTTTTTCTTTTTAAAGTAAACTGAAACTGGCTTTTATAGTTAACAGTGCTTATAAGATGAAACTTTGATCCACTGAGTAAGAGTGGAGCTTGACCCTGTATAACTTTATATCTGAAGCTCAAATCCAATAACTATAACACAACAGCAACCTCCTGGATGGACTTGGGTAGGACTGTTGTACAGCCAATAGAAAGCATTTTTGAACAGCAAAATGAGAAATTAAAATCTAAAGCAAAGGAACATCAAAGTAACCAAGAAGGACTGTCAGCACAGAAGGAAATTGTTTAAACAAATATTGAAGATCTCCCCTTAATCTGTTCTTCTGGGTCGTCTTTTCATCACCCTTATTTCATTGTCCTCATTCCATTTCTTTACATCTCTTCTCTTCCTCAAATGGACAGCAAGATCTTTCTTCCATAGATGAAAGCCAGAAAGTGCTTTGACTAGAATAGTTAACATACACTTTTTCAAAACTGAATCAAGAAAGAGATGACCTTTGAGTGCACACTCCTCCAGTAAATACAGAGGTACAGTTCTTTTGAAGACAAAAGCACTGCAGACTTCCATGGAAAGGAATGGCAGGCAAACATAGGAAATGAGGGATGGGACGCTGCAAAATTTCTCCTTTTCAGACACTAAGGTCTCACGTTCTTTGCTTTGGAGGGACTTTCTTCCCTCCTTTGCAACTATTTTATGAAGGACACCAAATGATCTGTCTGTGATCACTGGGGACCAGCCTCAGTGAACTAGCAAACACCACTGAAGCAGCAGTAACCATGACTGGTTTATACCCAGCATTTAAATATGCAAAACATAAACATATTAAGTTTAACATGGAAACAAAAGATAATCCTTATTCAGTAGAGCAATCAAGTTCTGGAATAGCCTTCCAAGCATTTGGGGGTAAAAAAACCTAACTACTTTTTACATGTCGCTTGCAAAAACATAGAAAGGGGAGTGTGTGGTGTGCAACAGCAAGATGCTGGATTCAGTGACTGACACAGCACGTCTAATTCTTTACTCCTATGAAATCGTTCATTTGTCTGCTTTGCTCAAAAAAACCCAAAGCTAAGTGAAGTCAATGCAGCCTTGTTATCACTGGAAAACTTCTTGAATAGTCTAAAAATAGGAGCCAGTCAAGGTAAGAGAGAAGATTATAGGAACTGAAAGAGAACACAGGGACATGCAATTTAGTTACTGATGGTGCATTTATAGTAATTATGTACATCATTGCACTCTGTAGTGCAATTGATACCCCTTATAAACCAGAATACATAGATTTTTTTAATTGCATATTTGAGTAATAGTAACAGTAGTGATTATGTAAATTATATCGCAAAACAAAATAACTGAAAAAAAGCTAGACAAATATGTCAATGATAGAGTTCCACAACTAACATTCTGTTTGAGAAAAAATGAAGTTTTAAATTGTTCTTTTTTGTTTTCTCAAAATCTGTGTTAAATTGGCTGGCACCATGTTTTGCACATGATTGGAATTTATTAACAGTTTCCACAGAATCTAGTCTTGTTCTCTTTGAAATTGCACTTTTTACAAATGCACCTTTTGCAGAATGAATGTAATGAATAGCTGCTGCCAGAATAACTTAAGGCAGGTATTACTCAGTTTATCCTGGTTATTAATTTTCATGCATTGGCTTTGAATCCAGTTCATTTGTTCCTTGCATTCATCACTGATGAAAATTTTCGGGTCAGCATCAGTCTAAAATACCATAGCCATCTCCCATCTTGATGTTGTAAAGTGGACGAAATATCCAGATTCCACTGGAAATTAAAAGCCAGAACAAAAAGGAGTTATTCATCTTATTATTCCTTACAAGGAAACAGAAATCTCTTCAGGATGAAAACTACATAAAACACTGAAGGCAGACAGATGAAGTTCAAGACATAAAGAGCAGCAGTGGTACATACTGCAGCATGCAATGATTATTAATACAGTAAGCCAACTGACAAAAATGCTGCAATCCAAAGTGTTTCTTAACTGCCCACAGTTAATTCTTCCTGTATATTTGATTGCTGCAGGCTGTCTTTTAATGACAGTTAACTCTATTGCACTAGTTTAATTAGACATATATTGTATCTCCTTCCATTACAGTGAGTAGGGGGTTTGATTCTCATAATTATTTAGAAGATGTAAGATTCTGATTAAAAGATCATAGATGAAGAAGAGTTTCACAGAGAGTGAGTATTTTCTGAATTCCACATCAGAAAATATCCTCTCAGAATATTCACCATCCAGCTAGTCAAGCAAACTGCAGACTCAGGATTTGTCTTTCTTGCATTAATGGTGTGTTTTCACATCCTATCAGCTATCTTCAGGTACCTTCAGTGGCTAGGCACCACTTGCATGGATATCATAAATTAATGCCATGGAGGGGAATGAGGGTTGAAAGATTTGCTGTAAATTCATCCTTTTCACAGAGGAGACAAAGGGAAAGACAGAGCCAGAAAACCAGTAAAAGATGTGGCTGCCTACATATTAGGCATTACGTGCCCTGCACTGCCAGTGCCCAGCCTCAAGAATACAAAATTGAATGGAGAAAAAAAACATCCTACCCTTCTGGTAGATGTTGGCTATGTTGCAGCAAAAAGTGCATGAATTGTTGGGCCAAAAGAACAAAACAAGGTTCTTGCAGTCAAAAAATAGTTCCATTTTTCATTCTCAGAAAAAAATAGCAATAATTTCAAAATTTCATACATACTGTTCATTCAAAGAAATGACAGGTATGGTGCTGCTCTCACCTCCATTTCTCACAGGCATTTCATTCTGCTCTAATATCAGACCAAACATACGCCTCTGAAATATTAACAGTGTTCAATATTAGATCTATGAAATGAGAGAGGATTATAAAGCAATTGTTGAAGAAAGTCCTAAAGACTGGACTTTCTTGACTGAACTCTGAAGAATTGTCAAAGGTTTTTCAGTAAAAAATAGAAAAAAAAGTGGAGTAAAGAAGATGCCTTCAATGCATTTTTGTGTTGCTTAAATTTCAAAGCTTTATCAAGTTAAAATTTTGGTGGGAATTTTTCAACCAATGCTTTCTGAGTAATCAGAAGTCAACAAAGGGATAAAAAGTAGTAACATCAAAATATCAGACCAATAAATGAACTTGTTACTAAGCTCCATCTGCACTAGGCTTTTAAGAACTGCTTCTATTTGCAAGCATAATTGTTTCTCATGTTCTACTTTTTCAGGCTAAAATAGCTATAAAACTGATTAAACGCAGTCTGTAAATTCCTAAAAAGAACCATCCGGAACTTTTTTTTCTTTTGACCATGGATGACTTGACCTAAATTCCTTGGGTTGTTTTTTTATTATTCCCTAATTTCTGATGAGACAGACTTGCCAGTGGTTAGAACTGGAGTCTGGTTCCTTTTTGCATAAATCCATGTACTCAACTGTTCATCTGTAAACTCAGCTGAAGAGAGAAATTCTGGTGATAGTGCTAAATATATCACCAGTTGTGTCCTGCTACAAGGCAGAGAGGACCCTATGAATAAACAGCTATTTTTATCTAGGAACATTATTAAATGAGGTTTTGGAATTCATTTCATAGGATTGTCTATCTATAAAATTTATTTAAGATCATGACTATTAGTGCAAGTCAAGTCAAATGCAGATAAATTCAAAAACAAGCAATGAATTCTGAGCCGTCATGCAAGAATATTCTAGAGATTCACCCCTTTCCTCCGAGCTCCTTATCAAAGTAATGAAAACTCTTGGGAACTTGTTTGTTCTTTTTTGCGGAAGTCTTATACCTACTGGGTCAGAAAGAGACAATGCTCAAATTTTTGCCGGTAGCAGAGAAGATGTGTTCAATAGTCAGAACTTTAAAAAAAAAGAAAAATTTAATTAAGTTAATATCCACACCTTTAAACATAAAAGTGCATTGAAATAACTTCACAGCAGAAAAAGAAACATTTAACTGAGCCATTCTCCTGTCATTACCTATAAAAACCACCAACAGCTTTGATGTTTTCCTTGCGTTCTTACAGCCTTCTCCCAGGAGCAATGACATTATACATATCCCTGCTACCTGCTGATATAAAACACGGCCAAAACACAGTTTCTTGTCTCTAAGCTACACAGTGCACTTAATAGCAGTTAAATAGGAGTTACTTTTTATCCATGCATGAATTTTGTACATGCTATTATTGCAATAAGAGTATATTACTTCTTCAGTAATCCCAGTAAAGGAGAGTGATAGACTTTTGTGCTGTTCTGATGGACGCTATTACAAATGTGTGTCAATATTCTCCTATAATCACCCATGGCTGCCTATTTTATTTCATTGCTCTTATGTCAGCACTGCAAGTGGTTAGTAGGGATTGTCACTGTTCCAGTTCTCTAGGCAGAATTTAAACATGTAATTTATTCCAAATATAATCCTTTGATAAACTTGTGAAGTTTGTGCCACACTCTAAAATTGAAGTTGAATCTATTTAATAGTTTGGCACGTTATGCCTTTGCTCACTGTTACAACGAGGATGCTGTAAAAGTTGGATTTGTGTGAAGTCCACACAGTGAGCATCTCTGGATCTGGCTTCTGTTGAAAATATGATTTCATTTTGACTCTGTTCTGACTCCATCCTATAGTCTGCAGAATTAGATCTTAGTGATTAAAATGGAAAAGGCTTAAATTCTTCTTCATTTTAGTACAGTTATTCTGACTAATTTAATATCCTCAATATAAAGTTGTAACCCAGGGTGTTGTCCCACTAATGTAGGATCTAAATAAACACACAGGGCAGGAGACATTCCATGATCAAGGGAAATTTAAATAGATTATTCCTTACTGAGTTTTACTCAATGGTAACTACTTTTCAGTTGCCTTGTGGGTATTTTCTGTAAAGACAAGCATCAATAATTTTTATGAAATTATTTTGGTATGACATAAAATAGGAAACAGAAAATTGCAAAGCAATATAACAGTAATAAATAACTATTATAAGTAATGTTACAAATAAAATAAAGTACAAATAAATAAGTCATGAAGTAAAGTGTTATATATCATAAACTACTATATAGCAAAGTAGCAATATAGAAAGGAGAGGCCAAGGGCATCAGGTTTGTTCAGCCTGGAGAATAGGCTGAGGGAAGATGTAATTCTACTGTCTAAAGAAGGGTTATAGAGAAGACAAAACAACATTGTCTTTTTCAGGGGTGCATAGCAAAAGCACAAGAGGCCACAGCTACAGCTTGCGGAAGGGAAAATGCTGACTAGACATACGGAAAATACTTTGCACAGAGAGGGTGGTGCAACAGTGGACCAGAGAGGTGGTGTAATCTTCATCCTTGGAGATGTTCTAAACTCAGCTGACATGTCCCAGGCAGCCTGAACTAGCTTTGAACAGGGGGCTGGACTAGGTGACTGCCAGACATCCTTTCCCACTAAGGTTGTGGAGCTCTTGCCTAAGCTCCCACCCCTTCTGAGAGATTTCAGAGTTACGTTTTGTCCCAGCCAAGTTTAGTTTGCTTGCCCCAAGTAAGCAAACATGGGTATCTCCCTCCTTCCCCATTTCAAGGAGCTGCTTTTCTGATAAGTGGAACAGCGTGGTGTCAGGTCACCCAAGGGGAGAGGATCCGGGCTGGCACCAGGGCTCGAGCGGATCAAGAGAGTCGCTGAACCTGTGGTAGCCCTGAGATGTGGACTCCCTTAGGAGATACCTAAGCCCTGCCTCCTCCGCCTTTATAAAAGGAGAACCTCTTCTGCACCTTTTAAGATAGCCATAAGCCAGTTTTAAAGACCACAGTGACCTTTTCCACAGGGAAATCACTGATTTTGTGTATTTTCAGTTGCATTAATGGAAATTCAAATCTTAGCTGCTCACAAAGGTCGCAGTTGTCTCTTGGTGGGGAATATATGGAAAATCACCCTTATTCACTCACAATCAGTAAAACTAACAAGCAGAACAATATGTTAACACAGGCTTATTTCATCTGGACTGCCCAAACTGCTGTGCAGTATAATGTATATGCTAATGAATGGTAATTTACAGCTAATGAAATTCAAGAAACAGGCTGCTTTTCTAGTTTACGTACAGATGCCCTCAGTGGGTCCCATTATTAATTGGTGGTGCAGTATACTGACAACACAAATGCTGGGCATGCCAGTTAAGCTGATTCTACCATAATATACGCTTAATAAATTGATACACATTTTTCTTAATTCAGAATTAACATTTTCTTTCTTCTAGTGAAATCTTGTACCAGTGTGCCTTTAGTAAAATGCAAATGAAGGCACTTTTCGGTAGAAAGTACAGTGGTGAAACAATAACAAAGCATTGGTGGTAATTCCTCATTGCTGACAGCTGGAGTTGAGGTTTAAGTTGAATTGTAATGGACAATCTTTTTCCCTCCATGACTTAAATTATAATAATGCTGACAATTTATATATGCTGAGTACCTTCTTCCATGATCTTCGAAGAATTTTAGAAGGATGGGTAGGAGCAGTTATGTTTCAGCAGGCAGGAGTCCAAGTTGCCCAGCATTGCTGTGAGCTCAGAATTGCTGGCCTCAGAGCCATTATTTAAAGAAAAATATTGAGTACCCATTTGCCCAACTGGCTGTATTAAGAGAGTTAAGTAATTCTGCATCGAAGAATTGTAAACACCAATATTTGGGTAAAATATACATAAGGAAAGAGTCTTCGATAATTCTAGACTCCCACAGATGACGTTAGCACCCTGCCTGCCTAGCCTATCTTTACAAAAAAAGCTCTGTGTACCTGATAAGGCAACTCTAAGCCATATTTAAAGATCACTAGGACCTTTTCCATAGAGAAGCCTTTAAATATAGAACTTATGGGACAACAGAACAGGAAGAAAAAAGACTAAATCCTGGTGCAATGCACAACCTGGAGTAGTTCTGGTGAAAAAAACCTTAATAACTTTCAGATGCAGGAAAGCATTTCTGAAGGAGTCAAAAAGTATCTAGCCTCAGACAGTAGCAAGTATTACACAGCTAATGTTTATATGATCCCCCCATCAGCGAGGGCCCACCTGAACAGTTTGCAAAATTAAACAGTACTGATGTACATTTTAAGTTGTAATTCAGCATGCCAGATTTACCATGACTATGAGCAGGAAGCTATATGGAGGTATCTGTAGCATTTACTTTTTGGATGCCCAGAATTTTAAAACACTTCGATTATTCTCCTCTTGTGAGATTGCTTTGGTATTCAAAAACTTACAAGAAATAGTCAGTTCTGTCATGTTTTGTTCACTTATTTCCAAGAGCACTGGGGAAAGTTGCAAAATTAAAACATACCCTGGATTTCTACTGCAGGGTTTTATTTAGCTGCCTATGCTACACATTGTTCTAACATGCCACAGAGAATCAAAATTTTTGGAAATTAAATGATCTCTATCAGGTGCACCAAACTTTTAAATCAGTTACAATGGAGACAATTTAGAAGAAGAAAAAAAAATCAGCTTTCCCATTGCATAATAAGATTTAGTATTCATAAAGGTTGCCATAAATGTTATTTATAGGACTGGTGTGAGTCTCAGGTATTCACTCAAAACATAGACAGACAATCTCCCATGAGTATCTATTTTAAAAATGTATAAATAAGAAATTATTTGTTGGAGCGTGGCTCACAGCTGATTAATCTGAAGACAGAAGAAGTAAAGACCATGAAGCTCCTGGCTACATAAGCAACTTGTGATGATTCACGGGTGGTTTAACATCTGAGATTTCTGTAGCAGAAGTCTTCCAACAAGAACTAACTTAATAACATATATTGTGAATAGATTGCTCTCATCTGAGAGCAAAATGATTTTAAAGCTATTATCTTACAATATTTTTACATTTAAATTTCAAAATATCCTGTATTTGCGTTCTCATTGCAAACACATACATGCAAAAATTCTAAGAGAAGTCTAAAAGTCAAAAAGGCATTTCAGCTATAATTCATATTGGGAAGAACAGGGAAGAGCTTAAAAATATGTATATGCAGTGCCAAAAATACTCAATGGGTTCTCAGCTGGAGTAGAAGGCAACACCATTCAAACAAGTTTTCTTTAAAGCTTGGAGATAACAGACCATCATCTATCTTCAGATGTGGTGACTAGAGAAATCTTTCATTCAATGTGCCTCATATTTTACTAATTGTACCCAAAGGCTTTCAAGACCAGCTGAGTGGGTTTTCTGCACACATAAGCAGACTTAGGGCATGCGAAAAATGGATACCAGTGTACTTTCATCAGAGTAGGAGCCAGCAAATTCATTCAGAGTTTAAGAGATGGAAGTCCATTTTCCTTCTCTGTTCCTGATGGGAGCTCTACAGAGCAAGCAGAGGCTCTCGGGGTCTGCTCTACCCTGTCTATTACATTTATGAATTAGAAGACAACAAAGAGGGCGTTTATATTACTGTATGGGTCACCCCCCTCACACAACATTACCTGCATGTCACTGCAGAACTGGTTTTTGCAGATCTGGGCTTGCCAGAAATGTTAAAGTTGATCCCATCCATGGAAATATGATTCATTGGGCCAGGGAGAGAGCATGCGCAAGAATTTATTTCTGAAATTATCTACACAAGCTCCAACTCAAAGAACATTTAGGTGCATTTCATGTAATTGTGAAATATATAGATATATAGTTTAAAAAATAATTAAACAAATTCAAGGAACAAAAATCAGTCAAAGACTGTTAAATTCAGAAGGCAGTCTTTCTGGCACAGGCAGTCCTTCAGCCAAACTGCTGATGGAATTTTTGAGGGCAGTATCACTAAGTACGTGCCCTAGTCAAAGACTATTCCCATAATCACTGTCAGAGACAGGCCACTGGGCTAGATAAACCGCTTTTCACAAGAGTGGATCTGAATAAAAACTTTGAATTCACTTCTGCAGCTGTTAATCATATCTTGGCTTTTCTATACTTAAGAAGTAATGTGGTACTGGAGTTGAGAAACGTAAGGAAAAGGGTTTTTTTTGAGTAGAAACTATGTTGTGCCACTGTGTACCTGGGCCTCTCTCAGCTTGGATGGGATCAGTGTCTATACCTGGAAATTCAAAGGTCTTTTTGTCCAGAAACATAAAGGTTTCTTATGTGGTTTGCATGTATAAGCACAAAAACATCCAAGCTGCTTCCTTTCTGAATTAAGCCTGAATCTTCCCTCACATATTTCCAACCTAGTGAGCAAATCCTTACCTTTTTTTTTTCCTCATGCAATTTTTAGGACTATCCAGAAGCTTCTAATTTGGAGCAGTTTGTGACTCGCTTTCTTTTGAAGGAAACACTGAACCAGCTTCAGTCCCTTCAGAGCTCCCTGGAGTGTGCCATGGAAACCACGGAGGAGCAGACTCGGCAGGAGAGGTGAGCCAACCTTCTGCCCAGCTGCAGTGAAGGGGGTGAGGAGTGGGGTCACCGTGAACCTCCAAGACCATTTTACTTTTCACCCAGCACCCTGATGAAGGGAATAACAGGAGAAATGAGGATACACTTTTTATTCCATATAGAAACTCACAAATAGGAGTTTTCCTGAAATTGAATACAAGCAGGTTCCAATCTGATCCTGTGGTGGGTTGCATGTAGGAGGACCATTTTGTTACATCCTAGGCTCTGCTCCTTTGGCTTCTTCTTAAATCCATTGACTATCTAATATCAAATGCAATGCAGAAACCAGACTACTGCAATGTGAAGAGCTCTGAAATTACTAAGACCATTGACTGTCTCCTTGTTTGTTTCTTCTGGCTTTATGACTTCTTTTCATTCCTGGTTGCACAATGATCCCTATGTTAAGAGGCGAAATAGCCAGGCTTTTGCTTGTTACAGCTTCTTCTTAGAACATAGGGCCATAGTATTGGTTAACATCTAACTCTATAAGCTCTCAATCACCTGGGTAACCTATATCCATCCAAGGGATTTAGCTGAATTTAATACCATGACCTCATAGATGAGGGTTTGTAGGATCAAGGATCAAAACGTTTTTGAAAAGATGCTTGGCTTTATGGATTTGTTTTCCTCAGTATGCTGTTGTTAAAGATGAGAGGGAAAGCAAAATACAAGCTGTTGTGTTTCATGGACAAAGAAGATCTCAACACTTCATATGTTTTAAAATGCATTGCTTTTTCATTCTTTCTTTTGGAAATGCCATTTTCTTGTTTGTTTTGCTGTTGGTTTTGAGATCTCTGAAGTACCCAGTACACTGGGGGTTTTGTGCCAGCAGCTTGACCACAGGAATCAAGCAGGTTTTGAAAGGCTGAGGGTGCACTGAGTATACACAGTATATATACCCCTCCATTCATACATACATCTTTCCAGGTTCCCCACACAACTGATGGGAGAGAAAGAAGTCTTGAATGGCCAGTTCAGAGCTGGAGCCTAACTTAGGTGTTCTTACATCCTCTGGAGTAATTATTGACTTCTTCTCTGACTTGCCTTTTAGGACAGCCTCTCTAGAAATACAGTCTGGAAAGACCATCTGAATAACTACTCACTTGGGTGCGTGGAATTGGGTGATATGAACATCCCTTTTGCTGCCAGCTTTCTTGTCTGCATTGACTGTCTGGTAGGGTGTTGTGGAGAGTTCTTTCTCCAGTTTTATCAGTACAGTTGTTCAGAAATATCCTCTTGGATGGTGAATTTGGTTTATGGCAAAGAAAATGAGAAAGAGGTTAAGCCAAATACCATCTTCCCCATTTTCTGAGGTAGCAATGGAAAAAGCCAGGCAAACTCTGCACTTTAACTACAGCTATTTTGCAGAAAATTAGTTAGTTCCTAGTGCAGAAGCCACAGTCCCTATGTAAAATCATCTTCAATTATGTTTAACTTAGCTCAGGGGCAAACTGTCTGAATCAAAATCCATTAAGACACTTCTAAACTAATTTAAGAGTGCTCACAGTGGGGAACTGCCATAATTTGGCTTACTGTGAAGGGATTTGATGCTGCAGAAAATACCATCCTAAAACATCTCCTTAACATAGTGTGTGAGCTTTTGGTGAGCCTTCATTCTGTGCTTCAGGAGACCAGAGAACTTTCCAAAGCAGTGACCTGGGAATTATTTATTGAACTGTTTAGATTACTGTCTAATATTGTTTGCAACCACTCATCCAACTAACTGTTCAAAACTAACCATAATCCTGGTCCTTCATTGCTCTCCAGCTGGATGATGAAGAAGAACCACATAGAGACAGCCTTCAATCCTCACACAAACTCTCAAGCTTCAATGACTCTGTCATCGCCATACAAACATAAGTCATTTCTGTATCTGCTGTGTTTCAATACTGGTCCCAGAAATGTATCTGTCCTCACTGGTCCCAGAAACGTATCTGTCCTCCATCCAATATTAGCTAATTCTCATTGGTTTTCCTTCCTTATTAACAGATACATGTTGCTGTTTATCTTTTCAATCTTTAAGCTGAAGGGGTCAATGTTGAAAGTTCATATCTCACTTTCAGCTGTTCTTGTGACCCCAGTTCCTTTGCAGAGATGCTACGAAACTCCCGTGAATGAAGAAACTGTGCGAATGGTTCCTTAGGTCAGGTCAGAACCACATCATGGACAGACACTGACCTCAAGCTTTGTCTTCCTAAAAGATAGGTTTACGCCAGCTTAACCCTCTTTTTTTTTTTTTCACTTCTCTAATGACTAGCAACCTAAACACAACTGATTAGTAATAGTGAAAGTCTGGAAAATAATTCAGTGGTCTTAATAGGATTTCTCCTTTTTTAATTCAAAAGGGAACATACAAGCACATTTTTTGAGAACAGAGAGAGGAGAGCTCTCCCACATGTTTTGCCTTATGAAGTCTCCTGTGTTTCTGTGCAGACAAGACCCAGCAAAACCAGAAGTGCTCTCAATTCAATGGCCAGGAAAACGCTCAGCTCGAAGGCTTCAGAGGAATAACAGCCTGTTGACAAATAGCCCTCATTTTAGTGCAGGTATGGTATTTCACATTTTAAAGATATTTAAAACGTGCATACACACACATATACAGAAAAATATACAAGTATCTTCCTCTCAAAAATTTAATTTCGACATGGTCACTAACTCAGATACTTTACTGACAGAAATCAGTCTTCAATTTAACATAGAAGGTATTAGCTCAAACTGTAAGAAAATAAATATGTACCCATAGATCTGAACTGATAAAAAATAAATACATAATTATGGGCCAAACTGTAATATCATTTTGGGGCTGTGGGTTGATTCAACTTTTCTTAGGTAATATTTGTAGCCTGCAGATAAGAATGAAAAGGTGAAGGCCTTAACTTATACAGAACCAAGTTCTCTGCCATGACTTACATCCCAGCTGAGGGGAACAAACAAGAAACAGAAAGGGAAAGTAGAAAACCTGAAGGAAAAAAAGATTACACTAATGATTATACAAAAAAATCTGAAACAACATTTCTGCTTTGGAAAATGTGAGAGGGTACTTTGGTAAACAGGATTCTTTGGAAGCAGTAACATTAAGCATGAGGCTGCAATGAAGGCATCTCCAGGCTTAGTGATGTCTCCCAGAATCAAGGCATGAAGATGACTGAAACACCAAAGTACATGATGGGTCAAGCCCACTTCTTGAGCAGTCATGCAGATCTCACTGCTTTTTAACCCTCTTTTGAAGACCCTTCTGTCACTCACATTCATGACTCACTTTCTGCCACTCACCAAATGATGCTGTTCATTCAGCGCAGTGATGCAGGATGATGTTTGGTCCCTTGCTGTGAGATGCTGGTGTTCATAACAAGGAAGATCACATAGCCTTGCTGCTGCACTCCTAATTCACAGAGTTCAGAAGGAACCCAGACATATGCAAGCTGTAACAAATCCACTTACTGTATTAATGTAATTTTAAAGAGCTAAAATCTTTCTCCACAGCTATTCTAATAGCTGTCTAACAGCTGTCTACTTTCCTAGACAAGATTTGTGTTTGTCTTGGCACTTGGTCTTCCTCCTTACTGCCTGCTGCCCACATGCACAGTAACACTGTAGGTGTGTATACGCACTCAACACTCAAGTTGGCATTTCTTTAGCCTTTGTACTTGTTCAGGTAAAGCCACACTCTGCCTCCTCTACAATCACACCTGTGATATGTCCCCAGCATTAGGATTTCTTTGTTCGGTCAAAATATAGTCCAAGTGCCACAAGAACTCTCAACTGGAAAATGAGCAGGTTAATGAATGTGCATATCAAGAGCATGTGTTGAAAAATCTTCACTTTGTGGGAAACAACCTTCCTCTCTCCTTAGAGCAATCATTTACGTACACATTCACACTGTGGGTGATGCCAGGAACTGCTCTCATAAAGCACGTATCTTTTTCCTTGAATATCATCCTTTCCATCTGATAGACAATTTTCTTGAGACTTTAGCAAAGCAAAATTTTCCAGAGACTTTAGAGAGGCTCAGAGATGCTTGGGCCTTTATAGAACAACATTTTCTAGCTTCACCTTTGCTATATGACATCAGGTCATTATATAGTCACAAGTATGACTGCAGTAGAGATGGAAAGCTAGGAAGTCTTCTGACAGGGTCATGTCCTATCCATAGAAAGAGACAAGACACAATTAACATCCAGTGTCTTTAGTCTTTCCTCTGCTGCTGAATTCCATGACTTGGGAGAAAAATAAACATAGGAAAGTTATTATGATGAAATAATCAATCTTGAGCTGGTCAAAATTTGCAGTCACCACAGGCATAAGTTACACATCTAAAAACCAAAATCTCATTCTAGAAAAATCTAGTGTAGGAAGGATCAATCCTAATAATCATATTGCTGCAATTCATCAAACACCTAAGAACACTGTTTTGTTGGAAAGGTAAAGAAGGATCATTGGATCATTAGCTGCAAGGGACATCCAGTTAATGCTATTAAATCAGCTATAGAGTCCACTGCAAGATTATATCCATAATTAGCGGATGAACACATGAAAACCCCTAAGACAGCATACTGCAGATGACTGTAACAAAGCTGAAAACCTCTCAGAGTGCAAGTATAAACACAGCTGTTGCAGCTAAATGAACCTTTTCTGAATGAAGAGAAAGCCCCTTATTCCCAAGGCATACGAGACATTCTACGATTATGTTAGGAGGCTCCTTCAGGAATCTCTCGACATCAGGATTCCTCAACATGCCATGCCAGAAACCTAGGTCATTTAGCTGCACATGTTCACCCAATTAGTTCTTTTCTGCTGTTATTAAGAATGTTTTTTTTTATTGGGAAGGAATATATATACTCTTAACCTCTGAATAATCCTGGAATCCTGCTGGAAGCACCATGTCAGGACCCTAAGAACAGCAAAGGCTGACCACAGCAATGTGCTTGCAGTTGGGGCCCTACAGCAGGTCTGCTGTCTCTGCAGGAGGAAGAAAGGTCCTGTTGCCTAAGCTGTATTGGCCATGCCAGGATATTTAAGACAGTCTTGACTGCATTTCTTTCACCTTCACCAGTGCTCCCAGGGGAAAGAGGAACTGCAGAAAAGACACAGCACATGGTCCCTCCATGGGATGTATTTGAAAGGAATCCCAGAGACAGGCTTGTATGCAGCAGAAGAGCTGACTCTTATAGAAACTTTCACGTAAAGAAGACTAAGAAATGGAAAACTAATAAAAATATTAAGACAGAGAAGGCTTTAACACACACACACAAGTTGATTTTGCATTTTGAGCAGAAGGTGCTTAGGTTATGAGCTGGTTCCTTTCCTTTATGAGCGCATTCCTTTCTTCAGGTATCAGCATGATTTCAAAAGCACTGGCATTAATCTAGAATGTAGTTTTCATTCTGTATTGGATTTCTATTCTATCTTAAAAAGAAAGAAAATAATTCATCTAGTCAAAATCATGCTTTCCTTCAGTTACACCTAAATGAACATTGAACTAGTTGCAGCACAATCTTCGAGAAGCAAAATAAATTGCAAGCTAAGCTAAACTTCTTTATAAAATAAGTGAATACACTATGTCCCAGCATTTAGCAACATTTTATAAATGTTCATTATTTATATTTTCCAAAGGTTGGATTGAGGACGACAGCCAGTGGAACACCCAGATTAACAGACTCCAAAAGCTGATTGACAGGCTGGAAAAGAAGGTGCGTGTTTCTTTTCACCTGTTTGTTCTCTCAGTTTCAGTAAAGCAATCCTTAAACCACAAATGCTTTCAATGTCCCAGTTGCAGTCTTTCCAATCAATAATGAGTGAAACTTCATCACCTGAGAGAGCTAACATTAAATGTGTACATATTCCTTTCACCTTCTTCTTTCCTATTTCATGAAAGCATGACATGGTTTTCCCAAGCTCCTCTTTCCCCTTCCCTTCACTACAGGTCCAACTTTTCACAAAGATCTGAAAAGTCACGTTATTCTATGACTGGAGGATGTTATTCTATTTAGTTATGCTTGTTTTGGGGAACATGGACTAAGCATCTCTTTTTAGGATCTGATTTTTTTCTCTTCCTCTCCAAACTTTCCCACTAAAGCTTGACAGGAAGTTTTGTTTCCTCCTTTCTCATCAGAGAATACTAATTTATAAAGATTAAAACACTTTCCTAATAAGTACAGTTCAACCAAAAGCTGATGCAAATCCCACCATGCTGCCTGGGAGCCATGGGAGCTGCCCCAACTCCAGGGCTGCACCAGCCCCCGGAGCCCTGAGACCACCTGCAGTTCCCATGCCAAAGCAGAGCCCTCCTGGAGTCTGACAAATGACCTGTCGGATCCAACAATACCAAGGCTTCCCAGGGCTTGTAAAAACCTGAGTAACATCTTTCTGTACAGAAAATACCTATTTCTTTTGTTTTCAATCAGATTTATTGCTCCCCTAGGTTTTAAAAGCTGGTTTCTGTCTCTGTGTGGTAATGACTTTTTTTTTTTTTTTGGAGAAGAAAGAAGAGCAGAAGAAAAAGTAAGGTATAAATTCCTGTGTTGTTCTCTACATAAAGTGTCCCTACTGAAGGACAGACAATTTCAGATAGGTGCTAAGGGAGTGGCTGAATTCAGTGGATTTTGGGACGCAGGGGATTTCTTCCTCCTGGTCCACTAGAGCTGAGGTTTTCGGTTGAAGGGCTCTCAGACCCAGGAGTTGCTTCAGTCCCAGTGCGGCTGCTGCTGCTCCTCCTGCAGGTCAGTGCTTGCCAGCGGCAAGGCTGTGCATGTACTCCAAAGACATGGATCCATGCACACTGGCACAGGTACCTTCACCAGCACCCGCAAAGAGAGAGGCAGCACTCGCAGAAACATGATCATGCAACAGCCTGATCTTGTTCCTTCTTTCCAGCTGATCAGGATGGATAGAATCATAGAATCATAGAATCATTAAGGTTGGAAAAGACCTCTAGGATCATCTAGTCCAACTGTCAACCCAACACCACCATGCCTACTATACCATGACCCAAAGTGCCACGTCTACACATTTTTTGAATACCTCCAGGGATGGTGACTCCACCACCTCTCCGGGCAGCCTGTTCCAGTGCTTGACCACTCTTTCAGTAAAGAAATTTTTCCTAATATCCAATCTAAACCTCCCCTGATGCAACTTGAGGGCACCTCCTCTTGTTCCCTCATGAATGTTATCAGGGGCTTCAAGTCCATCTAGTATTTGTGGCTGGACCCGTGCCCCTTACCTAGACATCAGCTCAGACCTTGGGTCCTGGCAGACTAGTCTCTCTTTCTACTCATCCACTAGTCCAACTTGAGCAGCAGCAAATTATATACCTAGAAAATAGTTAAGTAAGGGATTTAACAAGAAGACAGAATAAATGGTGGTGATCTGGCACAGGGCTCAGCAAGACAAGCATGCTGACCTTTCTCTGCCATTGCTCCCTCCCAAATGAATAGACCACCCCTAATTACTTTTCCCCTTTGGTCCCAGTTTGGGACCAAAATTTGGTATTTCTGTTATCTCAGCCTTATCACTGATGAGCTGCATTAACGATACGGTCACCCCCGGCACTGCTGGCCTTGCAAGACTCTGCTCCCAAAACGGAGCCCAGTACTCCCTTTGGTTATCCCTGAGGTCTGGCAGTCTCTCGCATCACTTCTCCTTAACCAGCTGTGAAATTCGGCCATTCCTTGTGGCACTGTCTGTAATTTCTGTCAGCTTCTCACTCTGTTCCTTGCTATGCTCAGCAGCTTCTCATGGTCTGCTCAGTCCATTAAGCCTCTGGCCAGGGCATACTCATCTGCCTGCACACAACAGCTTCCTCCCAGAGGTCATTTCTGCATGAGAAAAGCAATTACACAGCAGTTGCCACCTTAATGACATTTTGGTAGCAACTTGATTTTTTCTGAATAGCTATAAATTGGATTTTGAAATGTCAAAGTCTGTCATGAAATGTAACTCTCGCTTTTGGTCCAGCTTTACTCCCAGCTCTGCTCTGGAAGCAGCAGCTCGCTGGTCTGCTGCAGTGACCGCCCGACACGGACTGATGCCAAAAGGAGTTTAAGGAAACTTAACACTTAAAAGAAAGTTACTGAAAAAAGAAACCTGGCATACAGCAATAATGCAATGCAAACGTTACAGAAAGCAGCCAAGCATTTTGTAGTAAATAAACTTACAACAAGGATGTTATAAAATGATCAAATCTGCTACAGATAAATGACAGAGAACCTCAGTTTGAAAAGAAACTCAGTGCCAAAGGGAAACAGTGGCAGGGCATAGACCTTCCATAATCATCTCCTTATCAATATAAAACTTGAGTAATAAAAAATAGCAATTAGACAAACCTACTTTTGCCAATAGACAGACTATATCCACCTTTGCCTAACTTTGCATCTGCTTGACTTTGTATCTCACGGCCAGGTCTAGCTGTGAGAGGTGAGAAGTTCACCATTTCTGCAGCTTCTCCAGGACCACCTCCTTTGAGTGTTCCCTTGGCACTTCTTTCTGGCCTCTGTGAACTAAAAAAACAAATTTACTAGGCATGCAACTTAGAAATCATAAAACTTCTGGTCCTATAAAGTACCCTAAGGCTTATTAAAAAGACTGTGAGAGTTCTTTTGTATTAATGACATCCCCTCTTGTCCTCATTTTATTAGATCTTACACTTCATTACAGTAGGAGGAGCTCCCTGTGATCCATGTTTAAACAGCATCTAGCAAAACAATGTCTGGGTCCTGACTGGGACAGGCACGTATTGCAAAAAGGATGTCGGTCCCTCATAGCAGACTGTCAGCCCATCTACTCTGTTCCAAAGCAAAGTCAAGAAAAGGCAAAGTCAAGAAAAAGCAAAGCTGATCACTTGAATGACCACTGGATTCAGACTGAAATGAATTAGACAGAAACATCAAGTGGTGACCAAGTGGTTGGTCACCACTTCCCACCTGGGATGAGGCCGATATATATGCCATCTCTCAGCAGTAACTTAATCATTTTTAGCCTAGATAATGTTGCAGGTTAACCCACCACATCCAACTAAGTGTTACAATTCAGCTGTCTTTCAGCAGCTACTAAAGCTCTTCTTTTCAACTTTGCCCTGAAGCAGATTAAAAGGATCACACAATCACACAAAGAGGCAATTTCAGAAGCTACCACTTCTCAGCAGAGGTGAGGTAGGACTGCGGAGGCATTGTAAAGCCTCAGCTCTGAGTTGCAGTCTTGGTCAGTTTTCATTTCCAGGCTGCATAACTGTCTGGCAGGAGCTCTCATCTCCCCGTTGGGCTACTTCACTCATGCTCAACATCGAGTCAGCCGATGCCTGAGCGCTCTTTCCGCACAGATGAGGACTACGTGCCAGTGCTCGCATGCTCCGAGGACACAGCAAGCTATCTGTGTAGACTTACCTCATCTGTGTAGTCATGCCCTGTCTAATGACATAATATTACTGAAGAACTTGTATAGATTATTTTTAACTTCTTGAGGGGGCCAGCAAGTTATCCCTCAGTGGTTCCCACTGGAAAACTACCTGGTGAATGGTTGATTTAGTGTTGTCTAACTCTTCTGCTGTCTTCTGTCGACGGTGAATTTAACCATGAATCAATCTCGTAAATCATCTTTTTTTCTCAAGTTCTAAAGTTATATATACTGGAAAACATAGAATTCTTTTCTTGCTTCCATAAGAGAAAGTTTGCAATACAACTTGAGTCATTCCTTTCCTCTCTTTTTCCATGTTTCCCTAGAAAAAAATTGCACTGAAAGTATAGAATAACCACAGAAATATGCATTTTCCCTCAGGGCTTTTATCTGAATTGTCTGCACTGACAAATCAGCTATTAAAGCTGGGTGTTCCCCCCAGCATTTCATGCCTTTCTATGCACATTCTGCAGGAGAGGTACAGCTACACAGCAGTTACTGTGTGACTGCTACTTCACTCCTGCCTTGCTCTGCCACCTGCTGCTGGTGGAAGTCCCCTGATCATTTGAATTGTACCTGCACACCTCTTGTTGGCTTTTCAGCAAGTACAGTATTTGTGCTGGTACAACGCCTGCGACCTGAGGTTAATCAATCCTCACCCAGCTGCAAGTAGAAGAAATTTTTTTGTCTTTGTTACACAAGAATTGTTTGCAATGAGAAGCGAAGCACCACTAACAAAGAGTGCATTTTGCTCTAGCTGCTTATTGCAAATTGATCTGCCTTTTTTCAGGCATATAGATATTTTTCAGGATATCCATATGGCACTGAGTTAGAGGGTACTGCATGTGCCTAGCATGTCAGTGATAATTTTATGTGCATTACTAGATGGTGTTTGCATGAATCACTGATTCATGAAGTGCGCATCCAGTTTGTGTGTTAAGCACACATGCTGCTGCCTCACAGATGCAACTGTGTGCTGCTGCCCAGTCTGTCCCCAGAAGCAAGTGCAGCAGTTCAGAAACTTGACTTGGAGCACCAGGCACATCTTTTTCAATGCTAGAAAACAGTCCCTTGCAACTACACCCCCCCCAAGAAGTTTCTTCTGTATAAAGTTTTATGACGGCATAATAGTAGCTGATAGTTCATTTCAAATTACCATCCTTGCTCATCTCCATAGTCCACGTGACAATTTGAGAAGATATGTCTTTTCTGAATTACATCCAACAAACATTTGTGAACAAGCGGATTTGTTACAAATGAAAAATCACCTGCTCAGCATTATAAATAAAACTTTACAGAACAGCCTGGGTTGGATTTAACCACCGAAACGTGCAAGATTCTGCAAACAATGCTTGTGTTTGACTTACAGCTAATAAAGAAGGGATTTAATTATAACTTCTGGAGATATAACAGAATCTAACTATTGGAATAGCTTGTTAAAAAGGTAAGACCAGAATACAGCTGTGGTATTGCCTCTTATATGTCCATTTTCTTTTCAACTGCCTGAAAGGACCTAAAGCTTGAGCCATTTGAAGAGGAAGTTTTGGAAGAAGATGCAAAATCTGTAAGTGGTTTTCAAGATAATGACTTTTGACATTTGATTTTCTATGCCAGGTATTGAGCCAACAATCTCACCTGATCTCTTCTGTTAAAAAATAAAAATATCACCATCCTCCCTTGTCCCAGTGGTAAGAATCCATTTTTGTCAGCAGAATACATTGTGCAAGATGCAACACCACAAAACTTAGAATATGTGGGCAAAACTTTTATATTAATTTTTGCATTGTTTTCAAAGGATACAGGGAGCCAAAAACTCGGCTCACATAGGGAATAAAAGGTGTGATTTATAAGATTTACTGAATTTGGCAGCAGTGTTTATGGGGTGATAGCGTCTCAGCTCCTGATCACCTAATGCGGCATGCATGCTTTAAATCATGGTTGTACAGCCAGCCTTCCCCGCTCCTTCCTTCCCAAAACTGCTATAGGAAGCGTTATCAGGAAAGACGGGAAAGCATCTAGTGTTAAGCAGTTATCAATATTACAACTTACAAAACAAAATCATAACCAGCAATAAACTTACTTTTAATTAAGTTCATGTCCCAAGATCAATTTTTCAAAAACACTAGCATTCCTAAATTCTGGACTTTGAACCTAACAAAGTGCAAATCAAATACACAGAAAAAAATAACCAAAATAGATGATCTATCAAATTCCTTATTTCACAGGAGCTGTATTAGATTTTTTCTTTTTTAAATGAGATTATACAATATTGCTAGACAGGCTGCTTATGATGGAGGGATAATCCATGAGATAACAGTATCAATAATCAAGGCAGAAACAAGTCAAAAAGTGGTACAAGAGATGAAGTTGTATTAAGAAGCACATGGTGTTTCTTTCTGTATTTCATTAGTAAAATTGACAAGCTTCAATGGATAAATCAATATGTAAACTACTTACATTAGCCAATTGATAACCATAATAATTCAGGACAAATAGGCCTTCTGTACTGCCAAGTGTTTCCGTAGTCCTGTTTACAAAGATTGTTCATTTTTTGCAAAAGGTGGAGGAAAAAACCCCCTCTCTATTCATCATTTAACACGGGCTACCTTAGGCATCTCATTCAGGTACGAGTCAGAGCTCTGAAAGGTAAAAGGCTACGAGAGCACCTCAATGAAAGTAATGCTGCATCCAATGCAAGTTGTGGGAATATGTTCTTATCTCAAACCTCATGCCTGCTTGCATACAGATTAATCCAAGGAAACATGCTGACTTTATTGTTGAGTATTCCAAAGACAAGCACTTGCTTCGCACTCTTCTGAAAAGACTCTCTCATCCAGGCTTCGGACAGCTCTCAACTCCTAATTTTGGGTTTTTCCATTCTGTGCCTCAGCCTGCTGAGATATAAGCGCTACACTCAGGTGTTTCTACTTCTCCACTCCAAAGCACTAAAACAGGGACCACAAACTTCAAAGGAACTTTTGTGGGGGTTTCTTGATGATTGTGGGTTTTACTGTTTTATGATAGACTTTACGAAGTTTAAAGTACAAGGAATTCAGGGGATGATAGGCAGTAATATTGTAATGTTTTTATATCAGCACATAATGATTGTTCAACGCCAAATGTCCGTGATAGAAGAAGAAATCAAGGAATTCCGGCTTTCTCTGAAGCAGTACGTGGAATCTGCTTCTACTCAGGGTGGCTGCTTGCAGTAAGTACAATGTTATTGCCCCTGGGCAGAAGGAAGGAATGGAGTCTGATTTCTTGCATAAACTTTTAAGTGGAGCTGGATTATTTATGAAGAGAGAACCTGTAACATTTTCTTTCCTGGCTGGTTATGCATGTGTGTAAGACAGAGCTATTCAAAGACAACTAAAATCAGAAAGAGATGACGAAGTATATGTGCAGACTTTAAGTAGTATCACAAAATGACAACACAGGCTATCCCAAAGATGCTAAACAATCTTTTAAGACTTCTCAGCTCTGCAGGTCATCAATTCATGGCTTCTGGAAGCTGCTAGGCTGACATTCTTTATTGGAAAACTCATTTGCCATCCTTCATTTGTGCTCACCTGGCAAGTGAGCAACTTATCAACTTGTTTGCCAGTTCTCTGTTTCAAAGCTTTCAAAATCTTCCCTTTAGGCTGTCATTTTAAAATTTTCATTCATAATAAAAAAATGGGAAAAATTAAAAAGCAAAATTTTCAATGAAAGAGTGTATTTCTGCTTTGCTCCTTTTAGAATTAAATGAAACATTAGAACTGGGTTCAGAATAAATTTTAGTGACTCACCATGGTACTGAATTTCTTAATTTAACATACTTGAGAAAGCTACTACCGTACACAGTACAGACCATTATGAAATAAGTATTTTTATGTGTACACAATACAGGATCTTCCTATATATTCAAAGGCTGCCTATCACATCCCTAATTTATCAGCCTTGTTGCTATGAGATGACACTTATGGTGATCGTGTCAGTAGTGTTCACACAGACCAGAAAAAGTAAATTAAGCTGGAAGAAGAAGAGAGTGACCTTTTTGCAGTGGTTCACTTGTAAAGGCAGATTGATGAGGAAAATAAAATTCTCTTGTGGGCCAAGAGCTGGAAAAAACAAAGAGAAGCCTCCTTCCAAAAATGAACATCCAGCCAAACACTGTAGTGACTGCAAACTTGTCAGGGGGGAGAACTTACACGACCAGAACGCAACTTAACAAATGATGGCAAAAAATTACTTTCTTTCCCAAGTTTACAGGCATTTGGTTAGTCTGTAATGCCACCTACCGGTTGTTTTTCACTGTAGCTGCTTATAACGTTGACCTTTTTTCCAACAGTTCTTGATATTTTTGCTATTTTACAATGTACTTTTGCATACAGCTGGAGAAAACCAATAAATCATATGAAATTTCTTATTACAGTATGAAATACAATCTGAGACCAGTTTGCAAGCACATCAGTAGTAAGATCAGCAATCTCACACTTGGGCACTCAGAGAAATACATATATATATTTTTTGTGCTATACATCTAAACACCAATTTGAGTACCCTACATGCTATAAAGCTGTTATGCCTAGGATAATAAGTGGGATGATTCTGTGTAGAGGATCAGCAGATATTCTGTGGGTCATTTTTCATACATGATAAATTGTTAGCTGAATGCCATAAGGACAAGTAAATAATACCAAAAGGTATTATTTTAAAAGTGTCTGCAGCAGACATCAGCCTATGTGTCTTCATACTCCATTGCTATTTGCTTCCAAAGCAGCTAAACTCTATGCCACTTTGATGCACCTCTCGTACACAAGGATGAGTTCTCACAGTGCAGTTCTTCAATGAAACAGCACAAGTTACTCTACAAACTTACTTGAACTGCTCTCTATGTGCAGTATTGCTGTATTAGCTGATTTTCCCTGAACCACAGGTGTTTGATTAGTTTTCTGTATTACTGATTAGCATTTCTTTAGATAAATT